>VCCN01001529.1:1931907-1943814 GCA_006491835.1 Architeuthis dux
TTCATCCAATAATAATAATAAAGATTACTTTGTACTTGTTAGACAGTTATCTTCTTTTCCCTTTTTATAAACTAAAAAAGAAAATTGAAAGATTAATTTTTAACTCTTAAATTCATAAAAGAAATGTGACCGTCATTATCAAGGGAATAACTTTTGATTAGAATTTTCTCCCTTTATTTATTCTATTCAATTCACAGTTCCATTATTTTTCATTCTATTTACTGAAGAGTTTCACAGTCAATTAAAAGCGTTACATGCAGTCTATGAATTTAAGAGTTAAACTGTTTAGACAGAATTGTGAAAAAGGTCTTGTTTACTCAATTCAAGAATGGTTATAAAGTATCAAACAGCAATTAATTCAAACTGATTCAAGTCTTTAAATGAGAGGCAGAAATTTTCTAAGGTTTTAAATTTGGTCAAATGATTCTTAGCTTTGGTTTTGTCTCTTAGATGATGAACCTATGTAAATATACACATTAGCAAAAAATTTAATTTTGAATTAAAAAACTTTGTTACTTGCTAAATTTGAAGGATTATATATTTTATGGTTACTTTCTAATGACTGCCCTACAGGGCCTATGAGAGGGGTTGCAGGGAATCCATCATACTGGGCCCTGGGGGTCCAATGGGGAGAGCCCATTGAGCTAAAAACAGGATGACTAATGGAGAACAGAAGGCCCCTACCCACCAAAAAAACTTTGTACTTCCCTTATAAAATTCCTCTCTGAGGCCCTACTGCCCTATAAATAAATTATATATAATAGTGTTAGTAGTTGAATTAAAAGTAACTTTTATAATCGAAAAAAATCTAATGAGCTCTATAACTGGTCAATAAAACTAAATTTTATGTCTATTAATTAAAGGGGGAAAAAAAGTTTGAAAAAGCAGCCTGTTTTTTTTTTTCTTTTTGTTGTATTTTTTTTCGTGCCTCTCCATATTGCTAGCTTCTGTCTCCACATTGTCCAGTATTTATCAACCAAAAAGCTTTTCTCATGTTCTGCTGGCAATGCATGCTAAACTGGATTGATCTATGTGCTTTAGAAATCACCATAGCAGCAGCCACGTGACTCCCAACCTGGGAGCCACCTGGTAACTGGCCTGATGGTGCCACTCTTGCTAGCTCTGTGAATGCATGTTCATTTCTCTTCTTCCCAGGTTCCGAGTCTCCTGAGGCTGTACGAAAACTTCTGGCTTTATCTAATAAAGTCCGTCCACACAATCCCAAACACCACCACCAACACCACAACCACCACCCCCCTTCTCTTCCTCTTACTAGCCCCTTGTCTCCAAGACGACCTACCTCACCAAGGCAAACCAGGTCTGTTCCAGTACACCTCTCTCATGAAAGCTCTTCTGTCAACAGTATGGGCCACCTCACCCGAAATTCTAGTCTAACGGGTAAGATCAGGTGACAATACTCCCAGGTCTCATTCCATCATTTCACCCTTTCTTACCTCAACTGACCACTGCTGCTTCTGCTGGACCCACTTACACATCTATATTACACATTTGCCATCTTCGACCGCTCTAAAGTGTTGCAAGCCAGCTTTGTTGGGTTGATGATGACCTCTGCTACTCTTTCCCCCCACTAACAACAACAATTGGGTCTTCAATGAGCATTTGAAGAGCACTTAGTTTTTTAAAAAGGGGTTTGAAGATCTGACGTAATTTGCTTTGTTATTTAACTAGGTCTGCGCTGAAACTTCTCTGTGAAAGATGAATCATTGTTTAGGCGACCTCGTAGCTTAGCGTCCCAAATTATCACCGTCCTTGTGAGGGCTCTTGGTCAGTTACAACAAAATACTAAGTAGATATCAAATCTAATAAAATCCAAGATTGAAATAAAAGTAAACACTCCATCATAGTTGTTTTTATGCTACTATATAGTCAAAGCACACTATTTCTTTTTTTTTTTTTTTTTTTTTTTTTTTTTTTTTAGTTTTGAAAGTTTTTTAATCAATGCTACCCACAACACTGGTTTATTGCTGGGTTTAGGTTATTGATGTTTTCTGACATTTATATGTATCTATGATTCCAGACTTTGCCCAGCTCTAACCATTCATAATATAAAGTTGAAATTTTGCACACCCACACTCCTCTCAATGAGTAAGGAAAATGTTGTTTTTTTTTGTTTGTTTTTTTTTTAATTTTTAAAAACTTTCACCTAAATAGGTTTTTAGAGGGGGGTTCAATATGCAATGTAAGTTTATGCTAAATTGGTCACTAGTTTGTGCCACAGTCCATCGAGAGAAGAAACTTATTCATTGATCACTCCCAACACAGCATATATGAGTGGCAATTCATAATTTCCCTTTGTATGAATTAAAATACAAATAGCAGTAACTGTCCAAAAAGATAACTCTGAAAAGTTTGTCAAACTCCAGGACAAAGTCAGTTGACTTTCCTATGTCACAAAAATAGGGGAGTAAACAGATATATAAAATCTACATTAACCTTCCATGATTTGAACTCACGATCAAGTGACCTCAAAGCAGACATCTTACCACTGCACCAAACTGACAAGTCTTACAAAGTATTGAAATTTATAGTAGAAATACACCAGGAAGTAGAAGTAGGGGCAGAGTTTGATTCTGCAGCAGCCAGGCTTGTTATTTAAACTAGATTTGTAGTTCATATTTTGCTGTAACTGACTGAGTGGCCTTATAACAACCATAATAATTTGGGTTGCTTAACTAAGAGTACCTGTGAATTGTGACTGGGGCATTATGTAGTTTTTTTTATTTTAATAGAAGGTCTGAACAGTAGCCCCCCCTATTTTATATAATTTTTCAAATAAATTATTAAATGTTATTGAAACCTACTACAATAAACAAACACCCTTTTTATGGTTTTTAAAATTATTTTAATTTTTAAAATTTATTCCACATCTATTTAGTTTAGATTTTTTTCTTCTCTGCGTCTTAATTTTATTTTCAATTTTTCCTTTCTATCTCATAAGAATGTTTATACACTTAGAATGAAGTAGTTTAAATAGACTGACTTTGTTTGGGTAACCCAGGAGTATGGTAAAGATGACTACATTGATACTTTAAATTCAGCCATTTTTATTAGCCTGGAGACATGTTTTTGTGTTTTCTACTCTGCTGTTGCCAAGATAATGTAAAAAGAAACTGCATGGCGAATTATTTGTGTAGTAAACTTTATTTTTATGGTTTAAAAGTTTGAGCATGCTGGATTGATATAAGTGTTTTTTTATCTTTTAAATATTTAAAAAATTATGTGTTTTTCTCTTACTCTTCAATAGATTTGTAAGAATGATACAAGTCTATATTTATTGACAATTATTTATTAAAATTGTACTGCCTCTGTCCCATAATCATTGCTACACTTTGTGTATGAAATGTATATGCAAATATAACAACTATTATCGGATAGAGATAGTATATAGCAAAATGTCTTTTCTATCAAAGTATATTTTCTATGTATTGTCAAGGGTTTCTGTCAGTGTCTATGGTCGTTAGCATGCAATTTTGACACAAATATATGTGAATAAAGAAAGGGGTATAATTTTATTATCGAATTCTGTGTGGTTGTAAATATTGATTATACACACACACACATACACACATGTATATATATTGGATGTACCGGAAAGTAATGTCATTTTTATTTTAGGAAAAGACAAACATCTATAGATAACATTCATTTTCCAATCAATTACATAATCATCATCGTTATTTAACACAGTTGTCCATCTTGAAACCAACTTTTCAATCCACTTTTTATAAAAGGAAACTGCAATGAAGTCTGATAGCCCATGTTTGACCTCGTCAATATTTCAGTGAGTTTTACCACTTAAAAAGTGTTCCAGAGATCTGAACAATGGTAGTCCGATGGTGCGACATCAGGTGAGTAGGGCGGGTGGGGTGAAACTTCCAAGCCTAAAACTCTGCTCTTCTGCTAAGTCCTTCTTGCTGAATGCGGTCTTGTATTATCGTGCTGCAGAATTGACAGCTTTTCTATTGACCAATGCTGGATGTTTTTCCGTAAAAGCTTGGTTCAGACATTCCAATTGTTGACAGTAGATCTCAAAGTGGACTATGCCTGTAATATTCCACCAAACTCGAGCTGATTTCTGAGGAACTGGTGTCTGATCTGAGAAGAGCCATCGGTCCATCCACTTTCTGTTAACACACAGAACCCATTTCTCATCTCCAGTAACAATTCAATGAAGAAACTGTTCCTTTTCTTGTCTGCTTAGCAAAATATTGCAGATTGCTGAAGGTTGGGCTCTGTTTTCAGCTGCAAGTTTTTGTGGGACCCAAACTCCTTGACCTTCCTGATCTGATGACGAGGCTCTTGTACAGTAGACCATGTTGAATTCAGTTTTTTATGATAATCCTTCAATGGTTTTACAAAGATCTGCCTCAACAGCTGAGTGCAGCAGATTGTTGTCCAAATCCATTGGCCTTCCCGAACGATGGGCATTGGAGAGGTTGAAATTGCCTGATCGGAATTTGATGAATCAACGTCGGCATTTGCGGACATCTAGTGCATTTGGATAAACACTGCAAATTCTTTTTGGTGGCCATTGCAATGTTACCAAGATGAAATTAATTTAGCATACAATGATGAATATGACTTTCTTCAATTGTTTTGTCACTCAACTTGTAGAGTAGTACCTAGAAAAGAAAATACTATCAGAATTTGAAGAATAATGACCAATTCATCTGTTAAGCATATTTTAAACATTTTTGGCAGTGTTAAATACTCAATAAATAACACCCAAAGTTAGGTTATATATAAAGCGGCATTACTTTCCAGTATCCTTAAAATATATATATATATGCACACATACATACACATATATATATAGTCATAGTAGTAGTAGTATTATAACAAATACAAATCATATATAAGAAATCCGATATATGTTGTTGAAAATATTTAATTTGAGTGTTAATTTTATAATTAACACTATCATTTGTATTAACCCTTCCATTAAAATATACAAATATAGAAACACTAATACTGCTAGAATCTATTTGAAATAAACAAACCGAAAATGGTAAAATAAGAACAGACAGGAGAATAATCACTATATACTACCCTTCTGGGAAAACTAAAGAATGACCAGGTCAAAGGTGGGGAAGGGAGAGATCCCACTGTCAGAATGGAAAAAAAATCTACCATTTGCTGGCTTGACAAGCTGTGTAAAGGGTTTCATTTCTTTTTCACATCATTTTCTATTCTGTTATTATTTAATCATAGTATCTAAAGGTAACTCCCTATTAAATTTTCTACAAAATTTTACTTACAATATCTGTATAACTTTAATATACAGACATAATTCAAGAAATCCTTGTGAAAATATAGTTACGTTTCAGATGCTGTGCTAATGCATTTTTCCATTAATGTTTATTTTTTGACTTCTCCCCTTCGAAATATATTGTGCCTTCTCTAACTTATATGTCTCACAATCCATTTAAGTGACCTTTGTTAACAACCAAACAGCTTTTGCAATCTAAAATAACTTCATTTTCCCTTCGACAACTTTCTGTCCGTTGACTTAAAAAAGCTCCCCATTATTTTTATTAGAATGTTTTTTTTTAAAAACCCAACTTTGCTGGCTGAGTGGCCTTTTTTTATTTCACAGCTTTTTTTAATGCTAAATGCTTGAGCTTCTTGGGATTAGGCAGTGCCGCTGGTGTGGTAGCTGTCTTTATACAGCTGGTCTTGGCCATCTATTTTTTTTTTTATTTCTTGGAGCAGTCTAACCGCCCCCATTCCTTCCCTCACTGTCCTCTTAACTGGCACCAATTTACAATCACTTACATGCATACTTAAACATCTTGCAGGGGATCATGTTTGGTAAGATGCTCTTCACAAAAACCATTACTAATAACGCTCTACTAACAAATGGTTTCCTAAAACAAGTTATGAAAAATAAATTTTTTTTATATGGTCGGTGTTGATATGTGACAAATCTTGCTTTTTTTTTTTTTCCTTTTTTTTCTGGTTAGAGAAACAAAATCTATTTAAAAAAAACCATCATTTTTATTACATAGAACAGACCTATATTTTTAATTCCTCTCAGAACTTTTAATTCTAATTTAGTATAACCTCCTTCGTTATTAGTCCAGGACAATGAATCAAATACCCACCATTTTTGTTTAATAATTATACATCATAATATACTACAAGTACAAAATACCCTCTTTCTGTCATAATTTTATTTTTATTTTGGAGAGTTTCTGATTACGATAAAATGAACATTTGAGGTGACAATCAAAACTTCTTTATCTGTTTACTACTCTACTGAATGTATATTTTAACACTTAAATTCATACAATAAAAATAGAATGTCCAAAGGGAAATAACTTCTGAATAGAATTATCTCCCTTTGACTATTTGATTAATTTAAAGATTTATTATTATTCACAGAAGAGTTTGACTTTTTAAAAGCTACTCATTGAAAAGTTCTACTGTCAATTACAAGCAGTTTATGAATTTAAGAGTTAAGACAGAATGGTTGTATCCCATTAAATTCAATTCTTATTGGCCTGTAATGATTGTTAGGAGGTGCAGGGTGGCCAAGCAGATAACGGCTTGGAGAATAGATTTTGCTGGGGAAAAGCATGAATCCATCTTTCCCGACAGCTATGGGTAAAATAGTGTAGGGTGCAGTGAGTGATGCCACTTTGGCTGCTTTTCAACTCTGTCTATTTCACATATCGAACAGGCCGAGTAAGTAGTATTGTGATATATAGAGCCTAAGCAGGGACTGCTGAAGCCATAGCCAGCCCAAGGACACTACTTAATGATCGTTAATTATAAAGTAATCAAATGATAACAATTTGATGAGGTTGCGGGCAAATATACGTTTTGTTTAACTGCATATTTGTAAAAGGCTACAGAAAGAAATGTAACAACTTTCTCATAGATAATTTTCATGGCTTAACATTGTATAAAATATTTTAGTTAAGTAAATGAATTTCTTTCTGTCTGAATATTTGAGATGAGTAATTATCATTACACAATAATCCAACTAGATCTGTCTAATAGGTAAATGAATGTTTTAAAAATCTGAATTTCTTCTTTTTCTTTTGTATAATTTTCTCTTTATACTTTTTTTCTTTGATTTTATTTCTTCCATTTTAGATCCAATGAAATTGCCCTGACACTAAGATTTTCCCCCCAATTTCATTCTAAAAATCTTCTTCCTTTTGCAGTCATTTTTGCAACACAGCAAATCTTGATAATTTGAACATTAATCTATTTTCTAGTTAGACATTTTTTCAAAGTTATAGTTTTAATTATATAAAGTAGATATTTTGTCCTTCACATTGCAAACTGCATCTCTACAGAAAAGGGACATTCAGATTTATTAAAAGAAGTAACTTGTCATCGAGGATTGACAAGTGTTCAGATTTAAAGTTGGGCTTTTTTCTTTCTATATGGAAGTTAATAATTGCCAGCTACTTTAAAATAGGCAAAATAGATCTTGAAGCCTCCTGTTCATTTTTTTAAACCACTGAGTTTACATATAGTTTTTAAAAAAAGGTTATACAGAATATTTAAGATCTTACAGTTTGATAGACTAACCACTAAGAAAAAGGGTTTAAATTAAGATATTTGTAATAAACCTTCATTCCTTTTGATTATGTCATAGTAATAATTGCTTAGTTTTTTTATTTAATTTAAATAAGTCACTAGTCTAATGTAGGTAAGGCTTGTTATCACATACTAAATCTGAAAGCTTCTAACCAAAGAAATGCATGTGTACTATTTTTGTACTTGAATGAATATCTCTATCACTTTTTTCTAGGTAAAAAAAACATGGTTAGGAAATTAAAAAAAGTGACATAGTTATTTTTCTCCAAATGTATACACTGATGAACCAAAACATTATAACTACCAGCTTAATAAGGTGTTGGTCCTCCATGTTACCTGCAAAACAGCTCTTACCCGATCATGGACTCTACAAGACCTCTTTCCTCTGGGATCTGGTGCCAGGATGTTAACCGCAGGTCCCTTAACTGGTCTTCAATGATGTTGAGGTAGTTGATACAACAATGTATCCTGGTTCCATCACTTCCCCAGGATAATGATCCTGCTGTCCACCTTATTCAGGAGAAAATGAGATGCATTGGACCAGGAAACCTTCACCCATTGACCCAAGGTCCAGTTCCGACGATCTCATGCCCATTGAAGACACATTTGGTGATGGATATTGGTTAGCATGGGTACTCTGACTGGCCTATGGCTACACAGCCCCATAAGCAACAAGGATTGATGTATGTGTTGTGACGCATTCCTTCCTTCAGCTTGATTAAAGCTATCTGCAATTTGTGCAAAGGTAACCCTTTTGACTCATACTTATCAGGAAAGTCTCTGTTCATTTCTCACATTGATGAGTCTTGGGCACCTTGTTGGCAGATGGTGATTTTTCTATCCTTGGACCCCTGCTGATAGGTACTCACCACAACTGAACGTTATCAGTGAACAAGCCCTGCCATTTCAGAAATGCTCTAGTTTTTTAGCCATAACAATTTGGCCTTTATCAGCGTCATTCAAATCTTCTTGTCCATCACTGCCGCATTCAACAGATCAAAATGAAGTACTCGAGACCGGCTTGCTTGCTTGCTCTGACCCTGACATGTGCAATCGTTACAAGATAGTAGCTGTCATTCTTGTTACATGTCGCTGGCTATTGTTTTGTATCGTCAGTGTATAATAAATATTCTTTACTCTATTAATTATTATAAGGAGCATAACACATCTTTCACTTTCTTTCCTCTATTCCTCTCTAAAATTCAATATTTCTTTTATGTTGCAATCAATCTGATACAATGCTATTTTTATAATTGCTTTTTATTTTTAATATCGCTAACAGGTATTGCTGCAATGCTATGAAAAAAGACTGCTTTAAAACAGCTTGTGGTGTGAGCATATCTGCTGTGTGAAAAGAAAGGTGTTTTTTTTTTATAAAAAAAATGTGTAACTTGCTTTGAATATCTAACTTGCTTCAAATTGTAGATGCTTCTCTGCAATATCCACGTTCAAGTGATCTACCTCGTGTCTTCCAGCATCAGTCTAGCCGCAAAACGAGGAGTTTTTATTACTACGCCCAGCAGTAATTGGTTATCCCTCCATTTCTTTATTGTTGGGATAACCAAAAATACACTTATACAAAAATTCTATTATAGAGTTAAGTATCTCCCACCAAAGCAACACATTTGCCACTTCAATAATCACTTACACATACTTTTATTTTACCTAGTTGATTAAAAGAATTAGTTCTTAATAGATAGACAGTACAGTTTATTAGTTTTTCATTTTATTCAGATTTGTTTTAGTCAGAATTTAATTATATATTCATAGTGTTTTAGTGCATCCAGGGCTGGCTCGAGGTACCGGCAACGCAGGCTGTCATGTGTCCGACATAGTAGGGTTTTCCAAATACTAAATGGAAAACAATAACAATAAAGTCAAAATAAGAAAATTCCCTGATTTGAAGTCAGATTTTGCAGGAATATCTGACAGTTTTATCACAACAGTATTTAACTAAGAAAAACAATTGGCAAAGGAAATTCTGACTGACTACAACCTGATTGATAAACTTTTTATTCCTATATATTTATTTATTGTTTCATAACATAAATAAGATAATACTATACTTTGAAGGGTGCCGAAGTTCAGGTTGCCCGGGGCACCAAGAACCCTAGGGCCGGCCCTGAGTGCATATGTGGTAGTAAAGCTTGTGGGTATAGTAGCTGAAACTTTGCACTTTGTAGGCAACATTTAGTAAAGGCATGAACTCGTGGCTCAAGTGTTTCTGCTTGCACAATACAATTTGATTAACTTGCAAAGCACACAATTCTTTTGACAATTCTAGTTCAGATTGCTTGTAAAATTAAAAACTAACCTTTGCTTTATTGACACCCACCCAAGCACATTTTTTATAAGCATAAGGCTTCATTTTTATCAATTTCTTAGACACAGTATTTTTACTATTATACATTGATTGTTTTGGACCAGTTTTCTTATCACTGTTTTTTATCACAATGTTTTGGCCATTGCAATCTCTGGCCTTCCTCAGGTGTCTTTTGCATTTGGTAACTTTGAACAGAATGTTTAATCCAGTGGTACCCAACTAGGGAGGGAATTCACCCCCCGGAGGTGGGGTATTTGGGTAGTCCAAGGGGGGGAAATAAGCCTATTAGGTAAAAAATAAACGTCCAGTCTAGAGATATAGGGTTTTGCACTTATCTATCAAGTCGAAGGCTCGAAATAAGCCCCAAGTTGAGAATGATTTAAGATGTGCTCTCTCACTAATAGACCCACAGATCGAAGAACTAGTTGCAAAAAAACAAGAACAGATCACATTGATGTGTATATCAGTTACAATAGCAAAATTCTTTCTTTTTTTTTTGTAATGAATTGGAATTTCAAATGATGTGTTCCTAATTATTTTCACTTGCTTTCTTTTAGTAACAAATACACAGCAGCAGGTGTACAATTATAAAATTAAACTAATTCTTAGTATGAAGCTGTCTAATTATACGTAAAATAAAGTTATTATTTTAAATTATTCTTTGTTGCAACTTAATAAATGGAAGGGGGGGGTACTAGTAATCCTATTGCCAAAAGTGGGGAATGACTCGAAAAGGTTGGGAACCACTGGTTTAATCCATGGGGGTAAGTTGTTATTTCTGTTATGTCTAGACTGTTCTTCCTGGAGTATTTCAGAGTTCTGTCAATTCTTCCTTATGCTACCAATCTGCTTCTGCACTGAGCCAGTGGTTATTTCTGTACCACTTGACCAAGGATTGAACTCTCAACTTTTGAGAACCAGATGAGCATTCAGTGCTTCTCTCCTAGGCCGTGTTACCCAGGATACTTGGGTGGTGGAATGTGACGGATACATGAGGAAGGCCAGAGGGTACAGCGTCTGAAACTTTGTGATCAAAACAAAGAAACTCGTCTGAAAATATCCATGTATAATAGTAATATGATTTGAATGTCATTATCAAGGGAAATAACTCATGTTAAAAATTATCTCCCTTTACCCATTAAGTGAATTTTTTTTCCTATTCAAGTCACAGAAGAATTCCATTATTTTTAATTCTATACATTGAAGAGTTCCAATGTAAATTACACGCGGTGTTAATTCTCTTCCTAATAAATACAAGGATATCAGAAGCAAAATGGAATACATAAATGATTGAAAAATTAGTTGAAAGTATTTGTTTTAAATGGTGTAATTTCTTGAAATGCATGTCTTTCATTAAATAGTTAAAATTGCATATAATACATTGGATAACAAATTCTATTTAGTCCTCAGGATATTATAAGTGCTTTAATATTGAATGTTTCCAAGCATCGTGCTTAAAAAGAAATTGGTTTACATTATTGTACATATATTACTAAATAAACTGGTTTCAAATATAAATATAATACAGTCCGCGCCCGTTATAACGCGGGTGGATGGTGGACTCCAAAATAGCTAGATCTAGCTCCAAAATGGCTAAATTTTATTTCCGCTCGGTTGTAATGCAGTTGGCTTTCTTGGACCTGAACACGCCTGTTATAATGGGAAACACTTGTTTTAGGCTTTGATTATTCAGATTTGTATAAGCAGATAAAATTTGCATCAGAATTCATTTTTGTAATATTGTACTTAAATAATTGGTTTATTTTATCAAACCTGAAAAAAATTCTAAAAATTAAGTGATTGAATAGTTTAAGGCAAACAGAAAAGATGAGGATTATATTAACAAGAAAAAATATTGACACTCATTTGATAAATAAAACCGACCAAAATGAAATTCAAAACAAATATTTTGTTTATAGTATCCTTTATTCTGATAATAGCAGGTGATAACAATGTTGCATGTGTATTTTTTCTGTCTCTCTCTTTTTCTGTCTCTCTCTCTTTTTCTG
>VCCN01001529.1:1952645-1971703 GCA_006491835.1 Architeuthis dux
AAGATCATTGTTAACTAATACACAATTGAATTCTGAAGATCAGTTTTGGGAGAGAGAATCTTTCTTCAGTAAAAGATATTTTCTTATTCTAGAATTATCATTGCAGCCAAGATTCTAATGAAATCATAATCTTTTATTTATATCCAGTGGATTCCGGTTAAATGAAACATTTACAAGGAATAGCCACTTAGTAAGACCAATTGTGCAAGTACAGAATCAAATATAATTATATGTATAAATTATTATTATGCAAATCCGTTTAAAAGGAACGACTGCTCATAGGGACCGAAGTTTGTGGTCCCGATTAAGCTGTATCCACTGTAGATATATTTGCTTTTAAATATAATAGCTATATTAAATTTTGCTTGTTGATTATAGGAAGTTGAATTTCTTTTCTACTTGTCTATTCTATGCTATAAAGTAGACTGAAATTTAAAAAATAAAATGGTTATTGTTGTATATGATGTAGTTTTCCAAGAAATATTTTTGTTTCTCTTTTTCAACAGACTGTTTTCATTCCAAACATCTGTGGTAATTTTAAAATCCTTTTAAACGGCTTTACATAAAAAGTACAAAATATTACATACATTTGATCCTGTTCTTGCACAATTGGTCCTACTAAGCAACTATTTCTTGTAACGGTTCTTGTAATGTTCCATTTAACTAAAATCCACTGTATATGTACAGGGCGTCTCAGAAAAATGTACACGCATTCCGAACAATTGCCCTGGTTCTTAAATGAACTCTCCCATAAGAAAGAATAGAGTAAAACATTTTTCTCTCTCTTATGGGAGAGTTCAGATAACTTTCAGGTCAGAACAAGAACGGTTATTAGCAAACGAAATGAGTGTACATGTTTCTGAGACATATATATATTTTTAAAAATATAATAGTTGTATTAAATTTTGATTGTTGTCTATGGGAGGTTGAATTACTTGTCTGTTTCATGCTTATGAAAAAAAAGGTAATTGTTGAATATGATGTAGTTTTCCAAGAAATTTTTGTTGCTCTTCTTCAACAGATTGTTTTCATTCCAAACATCTGCGGAAATTTCTATTTTGATAGATGTCCAGAACAGAAAGGGTGGGACATCGAAAAGCATACTGGATATTTGACAAACAAAGGGTAAACTTATGACTTTGGTGATTGTCTGTCTAGTGTCCAGTACCGTTTTAGTTGATTTTAACCTTTCTGTATGTATGTGTTATGATAGTGTCAGTTTATTTGTGGTTTTGTACAGTTCAGTGCTTCTTTTTACCCCCCTTTCATTTCATGTTGGTTTTTGTATGACATTCTTTTTTTGGAGACTGTAGTTGGTAGTTGTAATTGTGCTGTCTCTTTATATCTACAGGCTTAAACCTGTAGGTATTGTGCATATATGTATATGGTGTACAATAGGATAAACGTTATCCGACATAATGATGCTAGGAAAAGACAATGTGGAGACTCAGAATAATTTGCAAGAAATTATTTAATACCTTAACATGTTTAGACTTATTAAAGTTGTTTTCAAAAGGAAGTCGGAGAAATGATGTCTGCATGGACCAAAGTTTCTGTCTGAAATGAAGGTGGGTTGGTTGTGTGTGTGTTGTGTATTTGGTGGTAAGTCTTTCTGTTTTGTGTGTGTGTGTGTCTGTCTCTGTGATGCTTTTGCTAGATTATTTTTACTAAAGTCCACCACCAAACTGCTGATAAAAAATCTAGCAAAACTACCACAGAGACACACACACACACAAGACAGAAAGACTTACCACCAAATACACAACACACACACACAACACACACACACACACACACACTGCCTACCCTCATTTCAGAAACGGTGATCCATGCAGACTTTCTCTGACTTCCTTTTGAAAACGACTTTAATAAGTCGAAACATGTTAAGGTATTAAATAATTTCTTGCAAATTATTCTAAGTCTCCACATTGTCTTTTCCTAGCATCATATATGTATATGTATACCCATATTTATACATATATATGTGTGTGTTCTCCCCATGAGTAAGCAAGCTAGCTGCCAGTGATCTGGAAAAGAAAGAGACGGGAACCTTACGTGACAATTGACATTTTCTTGCAGCAGTTATTCCGTCACTAAACCACCAGCCTCTACCATCACCACACCTGTCATCAATAAATCTGTTGCCACCACCTGCAGTGATAGTGGCTCCTGCTATGCCCCCGTCTCCCACTTCATGTTCGTTCCCCTCAGTGCAGCAGCATCAACAGCAGCAGCAACTATATCAGCCGCCACCACCACCATCACCACTACAGACACCACCATCACCACAGCCTGGCACCACACGTCCACCTCTGCCACCTTACCATGTTGCAGTGCAAAATTCTGCCATCAACGCCTCAGGTGAGACATAATGGGACCAAACAGTTACTAACACACACCATTTCATGCTACACAAGGCAACAAAAAAACCGAGTTTTATTATACAGGGTGTTCGTGAAAAAACGCAACCTTTAAAAAGGGAAATAATTCTTTTAAAAGAAAATTATTAGTTGCGTGCCTTGAATTTACAGTCAGCTGATTCGCTGATGTGCCTAGTTGTATTCTCAGCTAAGCGTATCAGTCAATCAGCTGACTGTAAATTTATGGGATGCAACTGATAAGAAGTCTCTTTTAAAGAGTTATTTCCCTTTTTAAAGTTGTGTTTTTTATGAACACCCTGTATGTATAAGGCATTCTTAATTATTTTAAGAGGAAAATCTGAGAATCTCTTTTCCGTAGTATTTATGAATTAAATTGCAATCCAAATAATAACTCTACTAAGATGTATTGGTTTATCTTATTTCATAATCCTGATATTGGATTGTACAACTTCCAGTCTTAGAATGGACATTTAGAATATATTCTGATAATTTCTTGCAGACTTCAGATTCAAGTTGGAGTCTATTTTGTAGTGTTAATTGGCAGTATTTCTTCTGCATTCCAAAATTCAAATAAGCCTTTGCTGATATTTGTGGTTCACTAGTAATTGAACAAACATTTTATATAAATTGTCATTCTTAGTGACTTTTTGAAAACATCTTTCAATTTAATTTAAACAAAGTGGTACCTTTATGGCAAAACCAAAGTATTAAAAAAATATTAAAACAAACTTTCTAATTATTTAGACATTAAAATCTTTATGAATAATATTAAGTGGTTTAATGTCTTTTGAGGCTCTCTTTTTTGGTATTTAGAAGTGGTTTACCTTAGTTTTACTAACCTTACTGAAAATTTGCATGTGTGTGTGTATGAGTGTGTGCCTCTTTTTGATGATGGAGAATTTGGTTTGGCACCATTTATAAAAAATGACTCGTAAAATCCAAGCGGATGATAGCAAAGCTTACTTCTCTCCTGCTTGGTTCAATTCATTCTATTTTCTTAGTTTAATTAATTTTAAAAATATTTTTAGAAGCTTTCTAGTTATTACTTGCAAAAAAAAAAAAGGCTTTCAAGAAACTAAAATAAAATTTGTCCTGATGATTTATCTTTAGATGCTTATTAATTCGAGTGTCCATTTAAGGAAGATGTTAGAACAAATGGTCCGCTACTCATGTTGGATGCTTTCATGAAACTATCATTCAAAAACTGGTGGCTGCGGTTTGTGTGGGATTTGAAAATTGGCATGGCTGACCTAGATGACTCTTGCCTTGCCGAGCAGTGGTCAGTTAACTGGAGCGGCTTGATAACCTTTTCCTCTGGTGGATGAGAGAGAATGAAAGCTAGTATTTAAAGTCTCTTTTTACCCAATATCAAATTGTGTTTTTGGTCTGTTTCTTTTGCATGAACTGGTTTGATTTTTCTGCAGCAATCTGCTAATGCATTTGTCTTATGGAGTGTCCAAAGTTTTGCTCAAGTTGTTAATGATGAAAGGAATTTAAAGCAGACTTGGCACTTACATTTTTTTGCAGTTTGTGTCTGCTGTGAGTGACTGTTATCCACTTTTATAGTGCATTTCCTCCTCCTTTTTTTCCTTTTCTTTTTTTCAACCAATTTGCGATGCGCTGGTCAGTGGCATGCATGGTATTTCTACTATCAAATGGATACTAGAAAGATCTTAAAAACCTCATTGAATTGGTGTGATTTTAGCTTTTTCTTTAAAGTTTTCATAGATGTTAAATGCTAAAAATATTTTAATGGTAATCTTTACATTTTGATAGATGAACTTATTTGGAAAAATCCATATCTTGCAAGCAGTTGAGTATAGTTTGTTCGAATTGAACATTTTAATATTTTTTATTACATAAATAAAGATGAGGTTTGAAGAAAAAACACTGTTTCTGCATTGGCCAAGAAGTTTGTTGGGTTTATTAAGTGAAGATTGGCACCACTAAGGTCCCCCGGTAAAGATTGGCACCACTAAGGTCCCCCGGTAAAGATTGGCACCACTATAGTTCCCCCGGTAAAGATTGGCACCACTATAGTCCCCCCGGTAAAGATTGGCACCACTATAGTCCCCCCGGTAAAGATTGGCACCACTATGGTCCCCCGGTAAAGATCGGCACCACTATGGTCCCCCCGGTAAAGATCGGCACCACTATGGTCCCCCGGTAAAGATTAGTACCGCCCAATAAGACCAAGTTAAGATCGTCACCACCAGGGTAAGAATTAATGCTAAGGATGAGCAAAGAAAAAGATTTTACAACAATCTATTAAATTCTTTTTTAAACATTATGGGGCCTGCGCGATTCTTTTAACTAATTCTGGACGCGTGCTGCTTTCTGTTGGTCTCTTGGGAGTACTTAACTCAATTGTTTGGTTCTCTGGAAGGTGTTTATAGTAGAGGATTCTCTTCCAATCCTGCCATATATGCACCTTCTTGGGATGATAACCAGCCTTTTGTATGGTTAGTGGTTGTTCATTTCGCTTGCCCCACGATCTCTTGTGTTCCACATTGTTGTAAATCATCCACTATTCATCACCCATCACAATTTGTTTCAAAAACAGAACGCTTGTATTTTTACCTTTCTTAAAATAAAAAATCATAAATATTGCAAAATGGGGATGCTTACATGTGTAGCAGTTACCGGCACAGGAAATGGACTTGGTGAACAGAGTTCAAGTTTCAGCAAGGCTGAAACTGCAATGTAGCCCTCATCTCCAATGTTAAAATCAATAAAAAGAAGAGAAAAAGAAGCGAAAAAGACCAATTTTAACAATGTTTTGAAAAATGCACTTTGTTACAAAACAATCAAAAGTAATCTTTTTTAATGAAGTCAGTTAAAACTAAAAAACCCAAATGCCATCTAACAACAAACAGAACAAACCTTTTGGCCGACCTAGTATTTTTATTTAAATTCTTATATTTTGGCAAATGCAGTCAATCTTCATCAATACACTTGTATTTATGACTATGACATGATTTAATTTTCAAATTGAGGTAAAGATTTTTTTCAAGGTTCTAGTTTAGATGATGGTAGTTACTGTACATATAAAAACAAAAGTCATAGGGAATAAACTTATAAAATTTTGTCAGTTTCTTTTGTTTTGTTTTAATGTTAAAAAACAATTTTGACTCTAGATACTTTGGTTATATAAATACTCCTTAGTGTAGTTTAATAAAATTGAAACTTGGTAGACCATAGATAATTATAAGTTCTAATTAACTGATAAAAAATAAGATGTCATGCTAAGCAAAATTAAAAGGTATGGCTTTCTAATATTTTAGACTTTTCGCTTTAAAAAAAAATTTTGCATATTTTCTAAAAAAAATCACTATTTGAATAGAAATATTTCATTGAATATAATTTTGTTTTCTCTCCTGATTGCTATGTCCATATTTTTTTGGCCTTGACACTGCTGGTTTTTACAGCTCCTGCTTGCTTTTTGTTGCATATCAAAACACAGCTTGCATGTTTGTATGTGTGCTACAACTTCCCCAAATTGCATGTATATGCCAACACAATCCCTCCTGCTCCCTTTACCCCTCCCACCACCTGTAAAGTATGACCTAACAATGCATAATTTTCCCTTCTTGGCAGCTTATAGTCACTGCATCCAACAGACATACACGAACATGCGTCGACCACCCTTGCCTGACTACCACTCTGCCACCCAAATGGCTCATCTTGCACGCCAGAAACAGTCATGGCATTCGGAACGAGCCAATTCACATGAAGGGGTGATAAGGTACTACAATGAGGAGGAATTTGAGGCAGCTGAGGACGGTATGTGTATTAAAAAAAAAAAAAAATCAGACCAGATATTGTTTGCTTACAATCATAGCATTTTCAGCCACAGAATAGGTGAGGGGATTTGGGATATGGTGATACTTGTTTTTCAAAGTGAAACGTTTGTTTATCAGTTCTGATACGAGGCTTCATTAGTATTTGTATTTTTCTCAACGATTACCTTCTCCTCATTTCGTGTATGCTGTACGAGTGGTATAAACAATCATACCAATGATGAACATACCGATTGACGCCTTATAAAAACCAGAACCAGAACAAGAAAAAAAAGGGGATACAGGTCTCCGCTGATATCAGAAAGGAGAGCATTTTCATAAAAAAAAAAAAAAAACTTTCAGAATCCGGAATTGTGTAAAGCAAGAAAGCAATTACCATCGATTTATATTGGAAAAATCTTTGAGCGTTCCCATACCCATAAAATGGTAATGATGGTATGTTAAGCTGAGTTGTTGGAAGTTGGGATGGTGGAAGGTACAGGAAAGTAGGAAAGAGGGTGCGTGCTGCCTCTATAATGACTCGCTGCAAAATCAACGCTGAGCGCTATTTTTCGCTTTTTGCCTTTTTTCATAAAAGTAAAAAAGTAGCGTAAAGCAAACTTTCAAAAAGCAGGGGATTCCTGTAATTGCCTGAAAAATATAAATACTAATGAATTCACTAGTGTATTTATAGGAGTCTCCCTTATAACATGCTTCATTATAACATGAGTGGATGGTGGCCCCCTCCAAATATTAATAAAGCACCAAAATAGCTAGATCTAGCTCCAAAATAGCTAGACTTGGCTCAAAAATAGCTAAATTGGCAACCCTGGTTATCGCAACTCAGTTATAACGCGGTTGGCTTTCTTTGACTCCAACACCCGCGTTATAATGGGGTGCCTATATCAAGAATTTTTGTCGGTACTTTGTTATCTCTACATCACGTATTGCAACTTGTTCCTCCATTTCACCAATCCCCACATTGGTCAGCTTTTTGTTTCTGGGTCAACAAAATTATATCGATGGTGTAACCCTGACAACAATCTGAATAGATAGTAGATCCTTCAGGGACATACTCCTTAATAGCATTAAGTGTTTCTGCAGTTAAATGGTAACGAATAGCAGCCTGAGGAGTAACCACAAAGAGCAGAACAGATGTGGGGATTGGCAAAATGGAGAAACACGGCACAATGAGTGGCATACAGATTACAAAGAAATACCGTTTAGTCTTTTAGGAACAAAAGACTGAGGTATTAAAATTAGAAACGAGTTATACCTAGTTAATGTTTTCTAAAGTTAAAATAGTTAACCTCCAGATATTTTAGTTTTCGATTTGGCTTTAAAAGGGAACAAACGAAAAAGCGCACTCAGATTATTGGTAAGTGTCCCTCCTTGCTGCTGCTGATTTCCTTGATTGCAGCAAAGAACTTCTGAAGTTTTCCTTTTCTGTCTGCCTTGTAAAACTGACATTCTTCTATCTCCTCAAACTTTGTCTCTCACTCAAATTCCTCTTGCTCTCTCTCTCACTAATGAAGATACTATGAATTTTATCATTAACCCTTCAATACATTATGCTGTGTAAAGATAAGTGCCAAAAAACAAATTGTTGTTGTTTATCCACAACTCAATTTATCTTCTAAAATAAGACCTGAAGTATTAGCTGTAGAGCAGGGCTCGAAATTAACATCGTCCCGGGGATGGTAAAAATATCTTCTCCGGGATGGAAGTGATTTTTTTTTTTTTTTTTTTTTTTTTTTTGATAATTAAATGAATAAAAAATTTTTTTTTTTAAATCACTTCTGCCTGGGGGTGTCCAGGGAAGATATTTTTTATTTTTATTTATTTTTTTTTTTTTTTAAATTTGGTGGGGATTGCTCTTTTCATTTTGTTTTTGTTACGGTAGAAAAACAAAGTCAACTCCAGGTTTGGACTGGAGTTTGACAATTATTTATTTCCTCAACATTTTAATGGCGTTTTTATTATGCTACTAACAAAGTAAAGAAACAACATTTTGATTTTGGGACCGTTTACATTTCTTTGGGATGGTTAAAATTGTTTTTCGGGACTGTTTACATTTCCTTCGGGAGGGTTCAAATTGTTTTTCGGGACGGTTCTGGGATGGTAGTGAAAAAAGTTAGTGTGGAGCCCTGCTGTAGATTTTTTGTGAAATGTAAATGACAGCTTTTGTTAGATAACATCACAATAATTAAAGTGCATAACCATTTCTAATAAAATAATGTCACGTTGGTAAGGTACAAGAGGGGGCAAAAAGAAAGAAGTGCTTGCAAAGGGAAGGAGGAAGACAAGTGTGGGATCAGTTGCCAAATTGCCTTTTTTCGGCTAAATCTGGCTGATTTTTTTTCCTATTTAGCCAATAAGAAATCTACGATAACCAATTAAATCTGATAAGTGTAATAAAAGTAAATGTACAATTTGTATTAATTTTTTCTGGAGTCTTAGTATATAGTTATTTTTTTTGATGAGTTAGATGGAAATGGAAAAGAATCCAGCTGATTTTAGCCATTTTTAAAGAAATTTTTAGCTGTAAATAACAAACCATACTTGGTAAGACTGGGTGGGATATTTTATTCTGTGTCAAATTTTGAGGACAATAGAGTTAAGTATTAAATTACCTTTTTTATTGGGTTTAATATTTTTTAAACCGTTGAATTTACATGGGTTACTGCTAGTTGTGGTTATTCTTGTCTCTACAAATAAAACTAGACTCACATGTCTTAAGGGGGGATATTTAGATACATTTTGGCCAACTTAATGGTGGCCATTGAAGTCTTTCATGATTAGCTATTTTGTTACCATGACCCATTGAACCTGTAGTACCAGTTTACTGGTACAATACTCCAGTGTCTAATAACCATAGTACCAGTTTACTGGTACAATACTCCAGTGTCTAATAACCATAGTACCAGTTTACTGGTACAACGCTCCAGTGTTTAATCACCATAGTCCCAGTTTACTGGTACAATACTGCAGTCTTTAATCACCAAAGTACCGGTAAACAGGTAAGAGCATGTACCTCAATTTTAGAGTCAGTAAAATAGCTTGCAACATAGTATTCAGTGTGGTACTGATCTGTATCCTTAGGAATAGGGTAAACCTACACTCTTTGTTTACATATTTCTGCAAATAATTTGAAATGTTTTTGCATTCGTACAAAGTTAGATTGAGATGCCAATCAACCCAGCTGTTAAGGAGTGAAAATTAGGTTCGGTTAGCTTCATGAGCACTGAAGTGTCATCTAAAGAGTTTGGATCGGATTACAATGAAATGGTTTACAATGAAGACCTTCCTGGTAGTTCATAAACAGCTGCAAACAATTTAGATCTCCTTGAGACAGGGTAATCCAGGGATAGTGTATCGCCAAGTGGTCAGGTCCCAAGGTTTTTTTTCTTCTCCAAAATCCATTTCTATGGACTAGAAGTAGCATTTGATGATGGATTAGTTAACTCGACAGATTTTGATTCATTTTAGAATAAAATATTAAGGGAGATTTGTTAAATCTAATATTCAGATTACCTGACTTTTCATCAAGATTTCCTGAATTTTAAGTTTTCTAGCAAAACTTATAACTGGGCAGTTAACTTAATTTTTGTTCATTTTTCTTTAAGGAAATATGATTGCCATGAGTGGATTTACAGGCAAACAAAATATTTGGGTGATTAGTGTAAATCCCAGCCGACCCAATCATCCTTGTTGGGCTTGTAATTCTGTTTTGCTGTGTTGCTTTCTGAAAAGCGCAACAATTATTGTCGTTATTTTCTCATTGCTTTCGTCGATAATTTGGTTGTATTGCCACATTTATCCTTAACGGCACTCCTGCATTGGCATTCACTGGAGAGCAAACAGCATTGGCATACCATACCATCGTTACTTGGATTAGGTTTTCTCACCAAAGGTCAGGGGGTTTGAAAGTTCGAACCTCATAGAGGCCAGGGATCATGATGAACAATAACAGACTAGTATGATTCGAAGCTTAAGCACTGTTTAGTCCTTTGCCTTACAACTGACGTCTGGATATATCTTTTTGCACCCCTCCACACCGGAATATATCCTTTTGCACCCCCCTTGGAAAAATGGCAGCCGACGCCCATGCGCTCAGGAAAGAAAGAATACATTGTGCAACGCAAACTTTGTTACCCATCTCTCTTGCTTTTGTCATCAGAGAGGCTTTCTTTTATTTCTTTGCATTCGAGCTTCGTTGCATTTTTGTCTTTCATTTTGCTTTCCTTCATTCAAGCTGGTCGTTCACATTATCCGCTTCTTCTCTTCAAGTTCCGTATTTTGATTCTCAAATCTCCAAACTTTCAGGTGATTGTGGATAAAATTGATCGGTTTATAGAAGAGCAGATAAAAAGCATTACTGTGTTGAATTATCAATGTGAGTATCTTCAGATTAACTGAATTCTGTAAGTAAAGTAAAGATGCCAGCCAAGCTGAAGAAGGCTAAAGATTTACTGACTTTTCACTTCGTACAAAGTCTACAGAAAAAGAAGAAAAAAAACCCAAAACTATACCCATTATTTCTATATATAATTAATTTGGATAATTTCAAATCAGGGTTGCCAGATTTGGCCAAAAGGGGAGATAATCCACGCTTTGCCCGATTGCCCAAAAGGGGAGATAAGGCACACTTTATTTCAGAAACTGGTATCTGAACTTCTGCCTCCAGACTAGCTCAATTTCAAAATTTGATGATATTTCAATGCCTGTTTTGGGTAAGTTTCTGAGATAAAGCTCGGATTATCTCCCCTTCTGACCAAATCTTGCAGCCCTGTTCCAAATGATTTGAAAATAAATGGCTAATGTCCTTTTTGATAGACTGAAAAACCATTTTAATCCTGTCAAGACTACTCTATTAAGGTGCTTAATGCCTGAATTAAACTGTCCCAGTAGACTTCTAAAAGAGATCTGTGGGACATATATATCACAGCAGACATAGAAACCTTCGAATGTATATGTCCCTGGATTCTTGGAAGGGTTAATAGATATATCTTGAATTTCAGAAGGTCTTGGCTGTAATCTCTAACCTCAGCAGTTCAGTGGAATTGAATAACAGTTGAAGTCTCCTTCCTCTGTCTATGCTTATGTGCTTACCATTCACATCACAATTATAGATATAAAAATAATCATGTTTTCACCATTTTGGTTTGGGGACAACTGCCCCTTGGATAATTACCCCCTGACAATAGCATAACAACTGTAAAGCCAAATTTAAAGTTTGTGGAAATGAAGTAGTTTGCAATGTAAATGATCATACAAATTGTCCAGGTGGCAATTGTCAAGAGTCATTTATCTTGGGGGCAGTTATCCAGGGGACAGTTGTCCTGATAACCACCATTTTAATATGAACCATTCACCAACATGTGTACCTGTGAGAAAATACTTATATATATATATATGTTTGCTTATGCTTAATTTTCAGATGGGTGCTGGGATTAGTGGTTCGCTTTTTTCCACCCCTGCATTAAAAAAGTCATTAAAAATCACTTATAAAAATAACTACTGTGTAATCATTATTAACAGACCTACTTAGGGCATTTTATATCCAAATAGGAAAGGAGTTTAACTCGATTAAAGGGAAGGGATTTACATGTAACCCTACAAAATTATCTGGTATTTGCTGTTTCTACTTTTATTTGCAGATTTCTTTAATGTATATTTTTATTTGTTACCACAGCTAGGAACAGTTTATTTTACACACGTTTATTTTACACACGTTTATTTTACACATGTTTATTTTACACATGTTTATTTTACACACGTTTATTTTACACACGTTTATTTTACACATGTTTATTTTACACACGTTTATTTTACACACGTTTATTTTACACACGTTTATTTTACACATGTTTATCTTAGACATTTTTATCTTACACATTAAAAAAATGTGTAAGATAAAAAGGTGTAAAATAAAAATATTTTACACATTTTTATCTTACACAATTTTATTTAATATTAAATTTTGAAAATAAGTATGTTTGCCTGTTTGTTTAACAATTTTAATTATAAAAATGTTCATATTTTTTAGCTTGTAAGTTAATTTGCTTCACTAAAGCTAAATAAATATACTAAGCTTAGATTAATCAAGTGTACTAGATTGTGGATGTGTGTGTGTGTTTTGCATTATATATATTTTATAATTGAGCTGACATTAGAATGTCTATCAGTTTTAAAATTTTTTTTTTTATATTCCTGATCGATTTGCAATTATTTTGTAAAATTTCACAATTTTTTTTATTTTCCACATTTGTTTTTCTTGCAATTTGTTTTATTTTTCAGCATTCGACACAATAAAAAGGCCTTATTCTCTCCAGGAAAAATAAATATTACAAAATTAACTTTTAAAATCAAATTAGGAAGATCCAAATATTTTTCTCCCCTACCATACCACTAAATTTGTAGAATGGCAAATATTTGATTAGTCACTCCTGCTATTTGTTGGCCTGCAGTTTTGGTGGTAAAAATCAAAGCATTTTACTTATCAAAGTCGGCTAGTATTTCTCTTGCTTCCAATTGAGTTTCCGAAGCACTTTTTGCAGTACAACCTTTTTGTTGCTTTTTAACCAGCTTTGAAGTTTGTCTTTCCCTCAAATTTTTTATTTTTTATTTTAAATTGAAATTGCTGAATGGTCTCTTGTATGGTATTGTCCAATTAGTGTCGATCAAATCCTGTGATTCGGTAGAAACTATTCCAGTTCATGTTTCCAGTATTAAAGATAGCATAAAACTAGATACTTTTATTTGCTGCTTATTTACAACACACCTAAAATGCTTGAAGGATTCAATGTACAGACATCAACCACAGCATCCTCGTATATTTTGATGAAATGGCAAACAAAAGAAATGCATGTGTACGAGCATTCTATTAAATCTTTCAACATCGTATCATGTCGATGTCATGACTTTTTGCAGGCTGTGCTATTGTTAGTCACCCAGATCTCCGGCCTGTTTCCGATAGTTCAGCTCCCATTATTGGTGAGTATTAGTCCATTTCAGTACCAAGCTTGCTCTTTGCAATGCTGACAAGATGTGCTGCTCCTCGTGCCTGTCCAGAGGTTAACCCCTTAACCTTTGGCTCCTTTTACAGCTTGCTGATTTGCACACCAATAATAGCTTTAACCAAAACTAGTCTTCAATGTTCTCTCTCCAACTGGTATCCAATACCAATAACCCCCTTTTTTTTTTCTTCAACAGGAGAGACTACTGACAACTTAGTGTGTTCTTACTGACTTTTTGACTAATACTTTTTTTTTAAATTTTTTTATTTTTTTATTTTTTTGCTGCCTTTGCATAAACTTTATCCTCCCACTACTACTTTTATTCCGTCTCCACGACACCCACCAACCTATTCATCTACTTGTTATAAAACTTTTAGAAACCGTCAACCAAAACTGTCAACATAGGTTTCTTCAGTTTTTAAGTGGGTCTGGCTATGTATGTATCATGTGTGACAGGTCACACCAATGGAGCTGAAAATTTAAACATTTACTTCTTATGGACAGAAAAAACGATTTTTCTTTCTTTTTTTTTTCTTCAAAAATCCCCCCCAAAAGGATTTTAGTGGGGGGTTCAATTTACAATCTAAGTTTATTCTAAATTGTTCCTTTAGTTTGTCTCCGGCTCTGTTCATGTTTGTTTTTTGAAAATTTGGATACTTTAGTGATCCAACAAAACACAAGAGCAGTAACTTATTCATTGATCTCCCCTTTTTCCAATTCTTTAATTGATCATCCCCAACGCAGCATGCTGCCAAATGACTTTGGTCACCTGACGGTTTCTATTGAGTGACTAACCAGACCTGTTATTTTCTTTAATTCTTTTTATTGAAAAAACTTTTCTCTCCTGTTGGGATTATTACATTTTTAACTATTGTCTACCCGAACAAATTTTTTAATCAATCTTTGTTATTATTGGATCAAGTATTGTAATACAGTATTTTTTATTAAATTTGACTAGTTTTTACCATCATCCTAATTTTATTTGCTTATATACAACTTATTAATTTGGGCCACTGTTTCTATGGCAATGTCAAATTTAATAAAACATACTGTATTACAATACTTGATCCAATAATAATAAAGATTGATTTATAAAAAAGGACTACAGGGGCTCATATGTAAAACAACATAAATATGGCGCGGAGTCGGTTGTAGAGATTGAGTTATAGAGATTAATTGTAAATCAGCTTCGGCTAATCTTGAAGTCTTTGTGGCCGATTGATGAAAGCAGCTAGGCGTAAACTAGTCTCCCTCTGGCAATGAGGGTGTGAGTTCGATTCTCACTGAAGGCTTACTCTTTATTTCTGATTGCGCTGTTAATCGTTGCCATAGAAACAATGGCCCGAATTAATAAGTTGTATAAAAGCTACGAAAATTAGGATGACGGTAAAAAAATAGTCAAATGTTTTTTTTAATGTTTCCTTTATGCAAGGAAGCACCGATGACCGATTGGTTAGCAGTGCGGAAAATGGATTCTGCGACCCCAGTAAAAACTCTGACTTAGACTGGCACTAATACTCTTGGGAAAGGCATGAATCTCCCCCCCTCCGTTAAAATAGGGTATGGTGAAGTGAGTGACGCCACTTCAGGTGCATGTCACCTCTAAGTCTATTTCACATTGCAAGACGTTATAAGAGAAACTTGTGATATGTGAAGCCCTGGCAGGGACGGTTGGCCCGGGCAGGGATGATTGATGCCGTATCCAGAGTAAGGGCACTGCTAATACTACTTTATAAAGTGTATTGTCGTCTTCCTTAGAGATACAGTTGAACATTTCAGTGGCATTTGGAGTTTGTTTGGTTCATCTCCATAAAAAGACAAAATGAAATCTAACCATAATCAACTTCTCGGCTAACAAAGATGAAATCAAATAATGGAGATATGGTCGGATTGCTTGGCGTCATGGCCTCGAAGTTCAGAGAACCACGGCCCTTCAGGGGTTTTGTGGCATGCTTGGGTATCATCCTGGGAGAATTTGCACAGGATATCTTGGCCAGTTGGTCGGGAGGTGATCACCATTAGCATGCACAGGATTCGTCCTGAGAAGCTTTTGGGACCCCCCTCCTCTGCCACTTTATCCCGGTCCTCGTGACATTTGTCTCAGTGACAGGGATTTGGGATTCTCCCCCCTCAAGTTTCTACTCATGGGGACATGGGATCTCTACTCCCCTCACCCTACTGAATTCAACACTAAATGACCCACTAAGGGTCAATGTGCCATTAAACAAAACAATCAAATTATGAATAGTTTTATATCTGATAATTATAAAGACATTTAATTAGGTTTGATCGCCGCACAGTGTTCATTTTTTAATTTACATTTACGATTTAGTCGTTTACACCGGCGCCGAGCAAATATATACGTTCCCAACTAATTAAATGTCTTTTTAATTATCATATATATTAGAAACTGTCAACATAGGGTTCTCTACAGTTTTTGAGTGGGGCTGGCTGGCTGTGTTTCATGTGTACAGGCTGTACCAATGGAGCTAGAGGACTGAAAATTGAAATATTTACTTAGAAAAAAAGATCCCTCCCCCACTAGTTTTTTAGTGTGGAGTTCAATTTACAATGTAAGTTTATACTAAATAGGTCCCTTAGTTTGTGTTCAGCAGCATTCACACTTGTTTTTTTTTAAATCAGACTTTTTTGTAGTGA
The DNA here is from genome assembly GCA_006491835.1 of Architeuthis dux. Classification (NCBI taxonomy): domain Eukaryota; kingdom Metazoa; phylum Mollusca; class Cephalopoda; order Oegopsida; family Architeuthidae; genus Architeuthis; species Architeuthis dux. The sequence goes on from VCCN01001529.1 coordinate 1,968,483, forward strand.
TCACTCCCCAACAAAAGGGGAGAGAAGTAACTTATTCATTGATCACCCCCTTTTTCCAATTTTTTTAATTGATCACCCCCCAACACAGCATGCTGCCAAAAGACGTTGGTCACATGATGGTTTCTATTGAGTGACTAACCAGACCTGTATATATGTAGTTGGGTATCTAGAAAGTTTTAATTGCTTTTTTCGTCATATGAAACTACTGCTTCAAAGTATTTCAATTACTTTTCTTCAGTGTTGCCAATTTAGATATAAAATATCAAAATTTAGATAATTCTAAAGAGTGGAAGTCAAGGGAGATAATTTATAGACACTATGAAGAAAGATCTATAATCTGTGATTTAAAAAAAGATTATTTTTATTAGATTTCTCGAGAACTGCTGATCCAAACAACTGGACACTGCATGTGCTGACTAATATATCTGCCGAATGTCAACTTCATACAATGGCCAGTTGTCGAGTAATTGCGGTACATGTGCAGATATCTTCAATCATAGTTAGATTATATACTGAATCCTTAAGCTTTTGATATTTGAATATATTTGCTAACGACATTTACTTGACATCAACATCAGATTATGAAAAAAATGCTTTTGGTTCATTTTAGAATACGCTTGTTTTTTTTGTGTGACAGTTTCTATTCTATAAGGTTGAGATGAGAAATAGTGTATACATTTTTATTGATGCTATTCTAATTTACAGGGTTCTTTTCCAAAAAAAATCATTCCCAGATCTTTGTATATTTAATGAGTCAGTTTATTTTAATTTTATTTTGTACTTCAACCTGGATATAATTATATTTTCAACTTTCAACAGTATTTACTAGAAGGTTTTAACGGCTTTTTACAAATTTCTATATTTTGTTATTCTGATCATTGAGTGTAATGGTCATAAAAGGTTTGGTATGAGGGGTGGGAATGCTCTAGAGAGGGGTAGTTATTCACCTCCCCATGAGGGTAGAATGCGATTCTCAGCACTTCCCTTTGGAAGGCATCTGAGAATGGCCCTATCCTTTCAAGTGCAATTAGAACAGGGGTTCCCAACCTTTTGTGCATCATCGCCCACTTGTATAGTAAATATTCAAAAGCATACCAAAAATGTTTGGTAAAAGTTTGTTACTGGTTCGTAAACTGACTTTTTATGATGTGGTAGAAAATACCAAAGGGAGGTAACAAATAACGCTGACTTTTTTATACAGGTTCTTTGCATATCTCCTTTGAATATTTTTTTCAAGTAGCATATGTTGAAATACCTTCTTAATACTCAAAATCCTATATCGCCAACCAGAATTTCCCATCGCCCACCATTTTCTGTTCAGTTGCTCATCGCCCACCCAACAGTTGAAATCGCCCACCAGTGGGTGATATCGCCCAGGTTGGGAAACCTTGAACTAGACATTCAATTGTTTGGTTTCAGGCCAAAAGGCTGGAAACCAGCCCAAACTGCTTTAAACTTATTGGCCTTCTTCTGCTTCTGTGTCATACCATCGTCTGGAGAGAATGCGTGTCATTGATAACTTTGTAAAGGATTTCAAGGGACAGCAAATCTGATCAGAACTGAACTAATCAAGAATTCTGGGAACTAATCAAGCATTTTACTAATGAAATTTTAAAACTTGCTTAGAAAAAGGGTTTTCCAGTTTTAATCGTATCTAGGTAATATAATTAAATGGCTTAACTCGCATTACCTGTCATGATGTATAAGGAGGGTCTAGCATATGAAATGGCTTTCTGAGATTTCATTTTGAGATTTTCATACTTTTATTAAAATTTCTTTTTACTCCACTAAATTTTTTAGATGCGTCCACACATCTCTATAAGACACTTTTCGGTTGGTCGGTCCCTTATATGTTAAATATCAATTCTCTCAGCTATCTTGGATCTCGGGTGAACCATCCTCATCCTCATCTACCTCCTCCTCCTGCTACTCCTACTACTACTACCACGGATGGTGGACGCATCATTGAACTTATGGTTCTTGTTTTTATTCAAGTATATTTCAGTACTTGAAGCCAAATAACAAATGTTCTTAATTAACATTTTGCATTTATGTCTTTCAGTGACTTAAAAAAAATGTTTTTTTTTTATTATCTAAGGCTTTTTGTTGTTGATCCACTTGGATTCACCCCCAAAGACTTTTCTTCAGATTTTGTCAATGCTGCATGCTTTTGTTTCTGAAACCTGAATAATTTGCTTGCCGTTCGTATTTCTTCTCTTTTAAACTTTCAAGTTCCGTTTATGTTTGACTGAAATGTGTTATGCTTGTGTTTCTTTCAGAAGTGGATGAAGAACAGGTGTCGGCTGTCTGAGGTGGTCATGTCTGTCTGGACCCAGAAACCTGAGGTGTAGGTGTGAACTGTATATTTTGGGGGGATGTCGAGCAGCAAATGTAGACGTCTCCTCTATCTTCTCCGATAATTTGAGCAATGACACATTCCTCTTCTTCCCATTGTGGACTTCACACTTCCATCTTTGAAAAAAAAAAAAAAGAAAAAAGAAAAAAGGTGTTATTGCTTCGTTGTAGCATTCGTGACATCCATTTGTTTTCTCTCCTCCCCCCCATTCGTCTCCCCCCCAAACATTGCTTATGTTGGCATCTGGAGACCCAACTGTAAGCATTTATCAATATCTCTGCTGCTATGACACGCTCTCTCAAATTAGAAGCTGCTAAAACTTGTTTACCTAGCAGAATTGAGCAGCAGACTATATACACATTATCACGAGGATTCTTCAATTCCCCACTCTTTGACCATTTTCAGCATTTAAAAAAATATATATATATATAATTATTTAAATTTTTTTTTTCTTCCAATTTCTTCACTGTCAATTGTCAGTTCCTTAAATGGATGCTATGGGAATATAACTCAAAGATTGGCATTGTACAGTCCATTGCTGGAATGGGCTGGGGTTGCAATGCCAAAGAGAACTGGCTATTGACTCACCACCACCCTCACCCTCAAATCACCTCTGTCGACTGGTTTTTAAAAATAGCCGTGCGAAACAGAAATAAGACAAAAAAAATCCTGCAAAATCACCCACCATTTTACCAAGATGAACATTTAGATCACCATTAATTTTTTTTTCGTTTTAATATTGATTTTAATTTTTTGCTTGACATCTAAAAACACAATTTGCTGTGCTCAACCGCACCAAGAAAAGAAAAATGGGAGAAAAAAACGAAACAAATGTCAGAAACTTTTGAAAGAAAGAAAAGAAGAA
>VCCN01001529.1:2001856-2012372 GCA_006491835.1 Architeuthis dux
CTAGAAACGCCACTGGCCACCAATGATACAATGATTCTTTTAAACTAGTTTTCTTGTTTGTGTTATCTTTATCACCGTGTTTCAGCGGCTGTACCCACCGGATATTCTCATATATTTTACTGCGTGGGAGAATAATGACTTAATCCGCACAATCGATTTAGACCGCAGATCATACAAGAACAATAGACACTTTTTCAATGAGTCTTCCACCGTGAATAACCATTGCCATCTCTGCCATATTGCTAGAATGTTTCAGATATTTAACATTCCACTCGAGTAATTTATCAAGTATTTATTACTCATAGTCTGTTACGCCACTAAACCAAAGCCAAAAACGAGAAAGATTTTTGCTATTCATTTCAAGCAAGTTTTTTTTCTTCGCAGTGAAGTCTAATACATGTTCCTAGACAATTGGTTAAGAAAAATGTCAATATACAGTGATGAAAAAGTCATTTCATTTCTAAATCAGCTCATGTAAATTTCTTTCGAAAAGGCAAGAATTCCACAACAAAAAATAACCATTCACACATGAATGCAACAAACTACATTTTCAAAGAATTGGACTAGGGGCTTCTTAATCATATCTAGGTAAAAGGCTTGGTTTTTAGAAATCGTTATAAGAATATGTTCTATGCATACCTGTCAAGTTTCAATGTTGAAAATGAGTGAGAATCGTACCCATCCGGAAAGGGGGGGGGGGCACGCCCTACCCCCCAACTTAAAACGTGTTTCAAAAGTTCTGTATGTGATCTGTCAAAATAATTTGAGTTCCTAAGTTCTGTAAAAAGATTTATACTGAATACATACAAATAAACAACCAGCAATTGTTAATCACTAGCCAAAAGGTTCACACTTTTATAAAATTTCACTTTTTATAAAATTCCTCACCTTTCATAACATGCGTGAGAATTTTACACTTTTTATAATCTTTGAAGTTAGCACAACGTTTCGGCTGAATCATTCTACGGCCTACTTCAGGTGTAATGTGTAATAACTATAAGAAAAACGGCATCAAACAGGGGAAAACGTTGTGCTAACATCAAAGATGGGAAGAAGAGGTTGGATTTGCATATCCTTATTGTCACAACACCTTGTATACGTTCACGGCAATAAGCACATTGACTTACTCACACCTCCCTTACCAACGAATAGGCATATTGCTCATCTCGACCTAACATTCAGGCCAATAACTTTATTGTAGCTAGGAAACCTTAAATACGATCATTTATCTTTTGGTGTCAGCTATCTTAATAACCACTATATAATAATAACATTCTCCGACACTCTCTATGGTTTGTCTTGCCATTGTACGATACAAAATGGTGTACATAAATTGCACTTTTTATCGGCTTGTCCAGTCTGCCCACGTATACACACCAATTACTCCGTGGGGTATTTAGAGCTGTAGAATTCGACCAATCAAATGGCTGGTTGTGGTAAATACAATATTGACTTACCTATAGAAAAGGGCGTTTTGCCTATGTTTAACATTACATCTTCTTCTCGACCAATAGATAACACAACTATGTGGGAATCCCAATCTCTAATCTATATTTCTGTATGTTTGGTTGTGGGTGTTTGTTACAGTAACATAACAAGAACGGCTCATCGAAGCGCAGTTTTTGTTAGCGCATTACCGTAAAATGCTCTAACTTGTACAATAAAGCGATTTCTGAGTAATTAATCTAATTAATCATAAGTTGACAAAATGCCTGTCCAAGGGAGATAACATCAGTTCTATTAACTGCTAATTACAGTTCGTTATAGGAAAAATAATAGGAATAAGCAAATAATTATAATATAAACTAATATACAGACGCAGAAGAGCTGATGTGATAGAAACCTACCGGATCCTCACCAACCAACACTCAGTCCACACCCACTGCCGTTGCCCTATCTGCCCAAACAAGCACACGCTGAACCTTTCACTAAACACACACACTAGAGACAAACTTCAAACGCAACTTGAAACTGGTACAAGAAAACAGTTCTTCACTGCCAGAGTGACAGTGGACTGGAACTGTCTGAGTGAAGCCACGGTCACTGCAGAGAATGTGAACACTTTCAAGACTAACCTAGAGAGGGATTGGTCAAGCAGAGAAAAACATTGCTACACCTTCTCCTACTAAACTATGTAACCCACGCTCATCATAAAAGATGAGGAGCTGGGAAACAATTGGTAGAAACCTACGTCGGTCTAATTACTGCACAGTATCTATTGACCAATATAGAGTATATAAACAGGAACTTTGATATCGAGCTTAAAGGTTGACGAAGGCGGCTTAAGCGAGTAAGTACGAATCAAAGTTAGAGAGAAAGGTCTTTTTGTATAGGTTTGAAGCCAGTTTCTCATAAAGTAACTTTATTGTAACAAGCATCACAACAGGATCAAACACCAGTTTCAATTCTATTTTCAATTTATTGTTCTAACAACAGGATTTTCTAGCAAGTATACGTCTATTCCTTTGTACTACGTGGGTATCTTGGATCTTTCAAGTAGATGTAAAAATGTCTCGAAATTTGAATTCCTTTCAATGGTTACCCGTTTGAAATTGACCTTGCAGATCACTGTTTAACTTTGTTGATATTTATGCTCCTTGGTATAATTATATGAATATAATGGCTTTAGTGGATACGGGACTTTAAAAAGTCTTCTCAATATTTAGATACTCGCTCGTGATTTTTATTCCAATCGACCTCGTTTTTATCTTGTTGGGATATAGTGACACGGGAGGTCATTTCCGGGCTAACACCTGGGCGGAAGTGGAAGTGATCCCGGTGACCTCAGGAAAGATTCACATGCGTGGGTGTGCGAAAACAGGAAATAACATATCAGCGTGGGCGTTCGAAACCCCATAAAAGAAGACACAGGCCGCCCGCTCAGAGAGATACAAGCGGACAGAGCAGAGGCAAGCAGAAACAGGCAGGCAGCAGACGGGCCTGGAAGGCACAAGTCTTTCGGCTCCCAAGATCTCTCTCCCACTCTTCATTCTCCGTCACTGACACAATGTATCTTATGAAATAAAAATATATCCGGATATCTTTATAAACAAGTTTCGAGTCTTCCTTTTTCTCCAAGTTCCGGATTTTTCTCCCGCAGACCAAGCGGCTATACAACAATCTGAACAGTTTGTTTCTTCTGTGAATGTATTGTCTATAACTTTGGGAAGAGTCATTAACATCTTCTTCCCATCTTTGGTGTTGACGCAACGTAGAATGAATCGGCCGAAACGTTGTATCAACAACAAAGATGGGAAGAAGAGATTAGATTGTCTGAACAAGTTGTTTTCCCTTTTTCTTCTTCTTCGACAGAGCACCCGTTGTATTGCAGTGGTCTCAAAAGTCACAGATTGGAAGTTCCATCCTTATCTGGCGAATCTTAAATGTGGTCTTGTGTCACAATCAGCTCTCAGTAATCTCTTTACACGACTCATCACAGTATATACTCTAAATATTCACTAAAACATAGCCTATTCCAATACATGACTACACCTTAAAATCAATCATCTTGTAACACGTGTCCATAAAACCAAACATCAAGGAATATCCTGGTCCCTCCTTTTAGTGCAATGGGGTGATAGTTTAAAAAGTGGATTTCCCGTAGAGAGGCTACAATTAAAATAATTCTGGAAATATTACTTCGTATTTATATGTTTAAACGGTTTAAATAAATATTTTATTCAATAGACACACGTAGGCTAACATATTGACTAGCCCATTACATATTTGGCCCGAAAACTGTATATGGTATTGATCTCTCAGTTGCATAAGAGAAAAGTGTGTGTGAACTCATAAACACATATGTTCTCAATTGTACTCTCTTTTCAAGTTGGTAACAGATTGTATTATAGATGTCAATGTATTGATTTTATCGAGAATTGATCCATAAAATGTTAAAAAACAACCACATTTTGTGTTCTTGTTAAATTTGGCCAGAAGTTGGTCAAAGAGAGCTCACTCGATAAATACCGAAAGTTACCTGGACTCGCAGAATTGGATTCATTTCAAATCAGAAGCTGCTGAGTTAGACAAGAACATCAACACACCGTTTCTATAGTTCGCAGAACTTGTAGCTGGTGCCAGTACAGAGATAAATCGGAGGTGATAGATTGGGGTATGGAGCAGCCAAGCGTCATCGTATGATGCTTCTTGATAAAAAGCGATGCCCTCAAGCGTCAAGGCATGGCCTTGTTTCTTGCTAAAGAGAATTTAGGTAGGTCCAAAAGTCTCCAGGGAGTTCCCGAGAAGGACATTCCTAAACTGACGGGACTCCAGTAACTCGACAAGTCGGTTGGCCGACTGCCCAGGGACGCCCCTGGTGAATTTGTGGATATCTGAGTCCCACGAAAATGGGACTCCAGAATTGATAGCGCCGAAGCTGGGTGTCAAAATAACTTGACCCTATGACACCGGGGTTAATGAAAAACACGTGTTTAACACACACGCATTTCTTTGCTCGTGTTAAAGAGCCCCGAGACAGACTACATCAGTCTCGCAAAAACCAACCTTCGGAGTGGTGCACGAATTTCTTCTCCTCAGAAATCACGACACAAGTCCTAACAAAATCTACAAGATCTTACTATCAACCTAGATACCTGAAGTTCAATTGAGGTTTGATACATCTAGCCATAGGCGTCCGCTGCCACTCTTCCAAGGGGCAGGGGCAAAAGGATATATTTCCAGGTGGGGGCAAAAGGATATATTCAGAATATATCTTGGCGGCAACCCTGTTACCAGCGAAGAATAATCCCATCTTTTTATATGGGTACATTAAGTTGGGGTTACATAAAACAATTGTACAGCATCCTTTATTGACTATAAAGTTCCAACTTCCAAACCCACTCACCCCACGTGAATCGGTGGGGGGAAAATGCCCGTTTTCCCATGCGGACGCCCCTGCACATAGCTTATAGAAGGAAACCTCTATTTTAGAATCAATTTAAAGAGCCAACATTTTTGAAGACAGTTAAATGCTCATAAAAGTGGATATGTAGATATTTACTGAGGGTAACCCAGTCGGGTGAATTTGTGGATATCTGAGTCTCACGAAAAGGGGACTCCAGATTTGATCGCGCAGAATAACTTGATCCTATGACACCGGCGGTAGGGGAACGCTGTGCTGATCGAATTTACGTAATACTAACTACTTGGCTTTACGGCAGGCAAGGCCACCAAGGGGAATTTTATAAGCCGGTGAAAAGCAGTGTTCGGCCTCACCCCACACATTGCACAAACATCCTCGTCCTTTAACCATGCTGTTTTCATCTATTACAGTAAGAAATGGGAAAGAAGTACGCAATCGAGCATTTTCATGATATCTTGCATTTGAGGTTTTCTATGAATTTCAATGACATTTTGTGGAAGGATTGACTATGGGCCAAAGAACAATTGCAAGAATGATGATTTGACGCAAGATACGGGAATTGTTTTGCGATATTGTTATCATTTCATGATAGGATAATTTTTCGGTTGTAATAACACAGTAGTGACATCATCAAAATGATGTCATCATAAATAAATATGACGAACTGCATATATGTTGATGATATGTCTCTGATGAATAATTATTACAAGCTTTTGTCACGGCATAATCTGGGATCTGTAACCCGATTGTTCAGTGTTTAGTGACGATGGAATCGGCGGAGGAATACGCTCTCTGAGTGCTTCCTTCTCGGTGAGTATATAATCACATTAGTATCAGAATGGCTCAAATGAATGTTGATTCCCACTTGGGCGTATTTTGCCACGTGAATGGGTGTTGTCCGATTCCAGGGAAACATTCTAGCAGCCTGTGAACTTGTGTGTGCGCATGTTCGGTCAGCCCATAGTCAATCTCCTGCTGATGCTGCTGTTTTTTGGTCATACTGCACAAGTAGTCAGTCTATTGAATCGCAAAAGTAGCTTGGGCGTAAAATAGATTAGAAATCAAAATTAAGATTGTGTCGTAATTGTTTGGAATAGGTTCACCAAAACAGTGTCAGACACGATTAGCTGCTGATGTTAAACTATTACGGAATAAATGAAAGCAGACAACTCTGAAAATTTTAAACGGTATTTTGTTAAATTTAACTACAAAGGGTATAATTTGGGGTTAGAGTTGCTTTTCGTAATAGTTTAATAGCAGCAGCTAATCGTGTCTGATATGATTTTGGTGAAACTATTCCAAACCATTGCTGATTGGCTAACATTCCGCTTGCGTTCTATATTTATTACATAAAAGGCTGAGGGTTAATATGTGTGTGCGCATGCGCTTTCAGTCCAGCAATCAAAGTCGAAAATCCGGGAACAAAAAGAGGGAGACGAAGAGGATGACCGAGAAAGGGAAAAGGAAAGATGAAGGGGAACGCGCGGAGAAGAAAAGAGAGTGGATTTACAAGATTCCGCTCTCGTTCTGTCGACGGAAGCCTCGGGAATTTCAGTTCTCACTCTCTGGTAACGTGAGCACCGGAGATTCGTCCCCAGACAGCACCTCATCACTACACAAAGGGGAGAATCACGGCATTCGCTGATTACTGCAGTTTATAAAAATGAGTCACTGATCACAGAGATGCGTTGTGATCACACACACACACACACACACACACACACACACACACACACATACACACGTCCCCTCTCTCTCTCTTTATATATATATATATATATATATTGCTGGACAAAGGCCTTTCCCATCTCCTACCATGAAGACCTATATTGTGCTAACCTCTGTCACGTCTTACCGGCAAACCTTTCTATCTCGTCCCTCCATCTTGTTTCTGGTCTTTTCCTACTGCGTTTACTGTCCCATGGGAACCAATCGGTTAGTCTTTTCCCCCATCTATTGTCATCTCTTGCTAGGTGACCAGCCCTTCTCCATTTTTGCTGCTTAATTATTTTTATAATATCCTTCACTCTAGTCCTCCCTCTTATACATGTTGATCTTTTTCTATCTCTTAGAGTTATCCCTAGCATTGCTCTTTCCATGGCTCTCTGTGCTATTCTAAGTTGGTTTTCAGCCCGTTTTGTTAATTTCCATGTTTCGCACCCGTAAGTCATGGCTGGTATTATGCAACCGTAGAATACTTTACGCTTTAAGCACATTGGTAAGGTGCTCTTCAAAATGTCTCTGTTCATACCAAATGCTTTCCAGCCTATCGTTATGCGTCGTTTTATTTCGCAGTCATGTGTGTGTGTACACGTGTAAAAAGCATGACTAGAATTTTGTATCAATGAGATAACCTTGTTCTGACGTGTCTAAGATGCAGTACACATTTAATTCTGACAATTAGTGATGTGTTATAAATGCAATCTTTTCCAATTCAACCGTTGGTTTTCAACAATATTGATCATCCAGATCCCCGATTTAGATTTAACATTGTTATAGCATTGGAGAGAATCCTTCGGGGCAATGAAATCAATTCGCTCCTTAAATGGAAGTGATTTAGTATTTAATATAAAAGAAAATCCTGAGTCACACGATGATCATGGTTGTAATAAAATTATTTTAAAATTACTTTCAATACAATTCGCTGCAGGGTTTTTTAAAACATTTTTTCTTATTTTCATTTTATTTTGGTTAAAGTAAAGTATTTTTTTTAGCAGATTATTAATAAAAAAATTCAAAAGAATTGAAGCCATCTTAATCTGAGATTAAGATGGCTTCAGGTTTTTCTATATCGATCGTAGTCATAGCTAAGCTGTATTGTCCATAGCATTCATCTATTTATTTTATTTTATTCATTTATGGTCCTACTAACATTCAAATGCGTAGAAAATTACAATTGCATAACGCGGGTGTTGGGGTCCAAGAAAGCCAACCACGTTATAACTGAGCCGCGATGTAAATTTAGCTATTTTTGAGCTTGATCTAGCTATGTTGGATCTAGAATAATATTATGCGGCCCACCATCCATTCCGCGTTATGATGCGAAACGCGCTATAACAAACCGCGTTATAACGGAGGAGACCTGTATTAACTTTAAGCTCTCACCATACCAAATTGTCAACTTAACTTATCTGTCCATAACAAGACAGATGTAAACTAGTGTTCAACTGAATAATGTACGATACTAATAGCAGGACCAGTGCGAGAGTTTCGTGCGCCTTAGGCGAGGCTCAAAATGTGCGTCCCCGATTGCTTGATATCTTCTTTTGTGTTTTTATCCTGAAAGGTCAGTATTGCGCCCCTCTGAGGTCTGCGCCCTGTGTGGCTGCCTAGTTTGGCCTAATGGTAGCGCCGGCCCTGAATACTAGGATTTATTCTAATTTTACGATTACGGTGTGGTGTAAAAAGCAAATTTGACAAAACCGCACGTGAATAAGAATTGTTCAGCGCGGATTCTAGTCCACTATTTCACTAAGTGAGCCTGTCACATTGGGTATCATACCCAACAGACACAAATAGACGCAATGTGTCATGACATTCAATCCAGATGGACGAAGTGGTAGTGCCAGCGTTTTGTACCAGCCCGTGCAAGGTTCGACCAGAAAACTATGAGCACGGGCAAAGTTTTATATAAATAATAATATTATGGTAATAAACATTAAGATTACATTGTTGCGAGCCCGGGCAAGGCACCGCCACTGAGTGGACGCAAGAAGTTCATTATTTATTAACTAATGTAATATTTTATGAGATAATCCACCCTGTCCATTCCCAATGGCAAAGTGGTGATAGCAACAGTTGCAGTTGAAGATAGCAGCAGCATCCCCCGCCCCCGACCAGACGATAGCCGGGCCCGGGGTAGCCACAAGCGAATGAATAATTTTTTTACGTTCAGTTTTTTTTTAGCCTCACATAAGATAACAAACAAACAAAATAAATAAATAAATAAACAATTTTAAAAAAAATAAAGCATTTATTTTGTCCGCAGTAGGAAAAGTCTACTGCAAGAAAGTGCAGTAGGAAAGCAGTTGAAGTTGTATCCAATCTCGCCAGTTGTTTAGAAAGAAGGAGATGAGGAAGCGGCGATAGTTACCGACAACAGCCGAACCAAAGATACCTTTATTTTTTTTCTCCATTCTATCTTTAAAGTCTTTCCATTCTTGGTGCATGGCTCAGTAATTAGTTTTCATGCACACATATGAATGAGTTGAGTTAATTTTAATTCGTAAAAAAAAAAAAAAAAATACTGCTGTGAGCGGCAGCTGGTTTTGTACTTCGGCCCGCCTCCGTTATAATTGAATAACGTCTGCTCGTGGCTAAGTTAAAAATAGGAGAAAGTTGACGAACCAATTCTCTCTCACCAACAGAGAAAACTCTTCCTTAAAAAAAGTAAGTAAGCAAGGTTTTTTGTTCCTTTTATTGCAAAAAAAAGCAATTTGCACAAAGAAAGAGATAGAAAAAAAATCCAAGAAAAACAAAAAAGAAATACAATAAAAAAATCCCCAAGAAGTTTAAAGTTTTGTAAACAAATTAATAACGATAAAAATGTTTAACCAACTTATCAAATTGTCTTCAGCCTTCCAGGATAAATACTTTAACTTTAATCTTAAATAATCTTCACGAATTATTTAAGATTAAAGTTAAAGTATTTTAGGTGTATAAATTATGCATTTTTATAGTAATTTAACCTTTTTTTTTTCATTTGAAATCTTTTTAAAAAGCGATAAATCCATTATTCTGACTTTGACACTCGAATTCGAAAAACTAATTTCACAAGTTGTTGGGTATAAAGTTAACAATAATATATTTAAAATTAGGGAAATATGTTAATAGAATTATCCAGTGTGTTAAATGAAGTGTATATAATTAAAAATGTGACCAAATTCATTTGATTTAGACTTTTAATTGGGGTTTCTCTCTTCTTTTTTTCGAGAAGATGACAGTCCGATTCGATTAGATCTACGATTCTCTCTTAAAACTTCGTTTGGATTTTATATAAATTTATTAAGAAAATATAAATTTATGATTATTTTATACAACAGACATTTAATTCCATCTTAGGAAATAATTTCATTGATAGACCAACAAAAATAAGTTTTGTTAATTTTAACGAAATAAATAAATACATAAATAAATAAATAAGTAAACAAGCCTGGTTGCTGCAGGGTCAAACTCCATTCCAACTTCTATTCCGACTGAAGATGATTACTGCAACTTTTTGTATTGTATATATATTAAATATAAATTTTCCTTAATATATATGACTTGTCAGTTTAGCTCAGTTAGTGAGACACCAGCCTAGCAATCACTAGCTCATAAGTTCAAATCATGTTAGGTGAATGGGGGTTTCACATATCGGTCTATACCACAAATTTTGGTGAGGATTGTTGTTCTTGTTTCTGCAGGAAAGTAAAGTCAACTCCTGACTTTTTATTAGAGTTTGACAATAAATAAATAATGGACTGACGAAGAAGAGGAAAAGAAGCAACGAATTTAAAATGGGTTTTTCACAAAAAAGTACAACATATTTTATTGATATTTACAATTAAATTGTTTTATATTTTCCTTTCAAGCATTTTTATTTCGCTTTTTGGTTTTTCTTATTCCTCATAGTTTTAAGTGGCGATCTGATTTGAAAACTGTTTCCACCCC
>VCCN01001529.1:2018611-2032495 GCA_006491835.1 Architeuthis dux
GTCAGCTCCAAACATTTTGGTTTCAATATGGAATATGTATATGTATATGTATACCTATCTCTAATGTAGTCCAGAGTGTAAGTTTTCATTTATTTATATATAGGATATAAATATAAATTGTCAATTTAAAAAGAAATGATGCTAAATGACATGCGCAGAAGGCGGAAAATCATATTATTGCCTTGCTATTGTTTTGACTTTGATAAGCATCATATTCAGTAAACCAATAATATTATTAATGTGAACATATTCCTAAAATTAAATTGTGTAAATAAAAACAGTTTTATATTGCGCCAAAGAGGAGTTGCTATCAGATATTCTTACATGAGTAATTTTCGTTAAACTATGAAGCCAGCCACTTAGACTAGATGCGTCATCATAGCAACTGTACAATTCGAGAGCCTGCCACATTAGCACATATGGTTGCACACCTCTTGGCGATTAGTCTTGTCTGTGTATACACAAATAGCACGAGAAATGGAATCAAAACATCTTACTGTTTATTCCAATGATTATTCACCGGAACATTTCTTCAAGAACTCTCTACACTAGCAATAGTCTAGCTTGCCAAACATCGCTTCATAAGAGTTGCTCAAATTCAGGTGATTATTACATGCAGCAATGTAATGAAAAGCTGGTGGAATGATTCTTGGATATAATCATTAAATCAATCACACACTTCTGTCTTTATCACCCAATCACACACGTTTTGAATATCGACTACAAACGCAATATCATTTTGGAGAAGACCATTATTTAAAAAGGCACCCAATAAACCATGGATGGTATTTCATCTGTTTTGTTTTCACGGATTGATTGAGATGAACTCATTTGGCTCAGCTTCAAAAGAAAATATTTTGATGACGGCTTTCTTTCCTCGCTGCTCTTAGACAGGACAGTAGCAGCGTTTCGCGCTAGATTCAATGCGTTTCTTGTTTTGGCAGTGCAAAAAGCGCAAAATTAGCGCGTTTACGCTTAAATTTTGGCCATTTTTAGGCAATTTTCCACAATTTTCCACAATTTTCGACACTTTTTTAAATTAATAAAAAAAAAAATAACCTTTTACCAAAAATCGCAAGACTCAAGGGTTGATATTCCGCTAAACAAATCAATCAATAAATTGCCGGAAACATAAACTGATGGAAATATTTTAGATGTTAGTCGTCATTAGGAGTTTTTTGTTGGGGAATGGAATGCTGAACATTGATGTAAATTACTCCGTGTTGTCTTTTTGCGGGTTTTTGGCCATTTTTTAAAAATTTAGCGCTTTTTAGCAGTCAAACTAGCGCGAAAATATTTTTTGAGTTGGCAACACTGCAGACACTTGTAACAAACGTTTCGTATTATCCTTTGATCTTTGTATTCGGTCCTTCCGTACATCTTCAGGAAAATTATTGTACGACCAAATATCCCAATTTTATGACGTAAGATTTTGCAAAAAATCTCAAAATATATTTATAATTTTGTTTGATATCAAACTGGAACGCCTCCAATTCTTTCATATGGCCCTGTCGGCTGCATACCCTGCAGAGTAATAGGACCCCCCCCTCCACCAAACCAGGGGCCACCTTTTCTTTCACTAAAATCGCAAGACTCTAGTTAAAAAAAATAACCTTTCACCAAAGTCGCAAGACTCTAGTTAAAAAAATCTTTGAACTGATTTCGGCATTAAATGACCCATCAAGGGTTGATGCCGTTAAACAAATAAATCAATCAATCAATCCTTTCATAGAAAAGAATCATACTTTTTTAAAGATAAAACCTAAACATTGTTTTATTTTTCGATCTACGTGCGAATGTTTCTTATCTTGATCATTTTCACTCTAGATTATCACTTGTGATGTCAAATGCTTTAAGCCATTTTCTCTACTTCATGCAAAGAAGACCAAAGATCAAATCAATTCAAACACAGATTTCAAACATCTGGGAGTTTTTTTTGTTATACTTCAAAGCTCTATATATTTGCCTGAAGTAGAATAAGCTTTGTTTTGTAAATATGGATTAGCTTTAAGCAAATAAATAGTCTTATATTAATTTTTTTACATAGGAAAATGTTTTTACGTCATTCTTAATGTGTTCTTTATTTGTTTCTTACTTTTGGCAGACGTGCCTTTTGAATGGCCTGCATAATGTTTTACTTTCTGTAGATTTTATACAACTGAATAGATTTACGTAAGAGTCCACCCCACCTCCGTAGTCTGTGTACTGTTTTACTAGTAGAGCACGAGGCTAAAGGTCAATTGATGCACTTCCATTTCAGATGCTGTCTAGTCTGGATTGTTATCACACACACACGGGCACACACGCACATTGCAGAATGTGAACAGCTCGTGTCCATCCGGGACAAATCCTCCCATCGTCCTGGTTTGTTTTTTTACTGACAAAATTCACATCTATTTCTATCTAGCTTAGAGGGAACCAGGCCCGTCGTTAAGTGAGGAAATAACCCCCTCCCCCCCGCCCCGGTGAATAATTTGTGTGCTACTCTTTACAACATAAACCATTTTTACGACACATCTCCAGCGCTTGAAACTGCTTCACCTTCTTTCATCATGACACTTGGCCATTTCTTGTTTTGTCAGAGCGAAAAAGCGCTAAATTAGCTTAAACAATTCGGCCATTTTATGGCGTGTTTTTGACAATTTTTAGTATCTTTTTGGTGTGTATTTTTAGTATAATTTTTGGCGTTTTTTGGACATTTTTTAAAAAGAAAGTAGCGCTTTTTTACCAACACTTCTACTAGCTGTACCATGGCGACGGGCCTGGAGGGAACTATGGTTATAACTTATTCTAGTTTGTGAGCAGTATGTACAAGTTTTATCTATCTGTTATCGAAGCTAGAAAATATCTATTAAAAAATATGAAAATGTTTTTTAGCAACCTAAGACTTTCTATTTTCATCATTAATTTTGTGTGGCGCATACAATTTCTTCAGTAAAAAGTTGAATGAAAATAAATTACATGCATATGTTATTTTTTGTTGTACTGTAAAGCAACTGATCCAAGTTTATATCCACACAATAGAGAAACAATCCTCCACAATTCCCACCATAACATAATGTCTTCATTTGAAGAAATTGAAAAAGTAAAAAGTTTTTCTTTGTTTTTTACTTTCTATAAAGGAAGCTAAAGTACGTTTTCTATTCAAACAGTATTATTGTCTTGACAAGAACACAGTCTGGTTGCTAGGCGTATAGACCGACCCTAGTAACAGTCATGTGTAGACTCGTAATTTTGTGATTATTTTTTTCAAACGAACCATAATGTTTCACTGGTTGCTAGAAGGTTTTGTTGATCTTGTTTTTATATTTTACTTGGCCGTCTTCCAACTTGTTGAAATCTAATTCTTGGTGTAAGGTGAATATGAACACGCCATGAACATTGCAAGATCCTTGCAATGTTCATTCTTTATATTATTTTGTTGTTCCTACTATAATATCAGGTGTTGATACCTGGTTTTCATGCCCATGTAAGTGTTTGGGGATTGACTTATTGGATGATTGCCGGAAACATAAACTGATGTAAATATTTTAGTTGTTAGTCGTCATTAGGAGTTTTTTGTTGGGGAATGGAATGCAGAAAATTGATGCAAATTACTCCGCCATTTTCACTTGCTGCATCTACTTTGAATCCTAATGAATACGCAACGCCAATGTTGAAAAGGCGACTATTTAAGAAATTCAACTCGTAAATAACAAGAAAATTTATTCCTGTGCGGAAATGTAAGTGATCCCGGTTTCCGGTCTCAGAAAACGTGGACCGGAAGGGGGAACGGGGAAGGCGCACTTCTTACCAGGCGAAGAACCCTATCACACGTGTTGTCTTGTTCCGTCTTCTTTTCTCTAACACGCTTAGGCACGGTTACGAATCAAACGCATTCTAATCTCACACAGCTAGAATAAAAAGACTAACAAAGCGAGCAGAGGCACTAAACACAACCAGAACGTTACAGTAGTATGGACTCAACTCGATCTGGGCGTAAGTCTACCATTATAGGGTGAAGATACCTATACCATGACACATACCTCCTTGCCTTTCCGAAGAGAAAGGAACAAATGTCATCCATTACGTTTCTTTCACTAAAGTCATTAGCTCAACCCAGCAAGGTGTCTGCCCTTTTACCTTCTCCTTCTCACCTTCCCTGTCTGGAGAACTTGAAACAAACATGGCGTATACACTGTGTTCTCTTTGGCAAGCTGGCAATAACATGACGGACATTTTCGTCATTCGTATTGTGTTATTGTCAAACCCCAGTCCAAGTGTGGAGTTGACTTCGTTTTTCTACCGTAACAAGAACAAGAACAATCC
The DNA here is from genome assembly GCA_006491835.1 of Architeuthis dux. Classification (NCBI taxonomy): domain Eukaryota; kingdom Metazoa; phylum Mollusca; class Cephalopoda; order Oegopsida; family Architeuthidae; genus Architeuthis; species Architeuthis dux. The sequence continues at coordinate 2,022,920 of VCCN01001529.1, forward strand.
TCACCAAACTTGAGAGTAAACTTTTCATTGTTTGTCTGTCCCCTTAAACCAAACCGATATGTAAAAAGTTAACATTCCCCTACCGTGATTTGAAATCACGACCAACTGATTGGTAAGCGGCTCTATTACCGACTGAGCTAAATTGACAAGTCTTAGATATCTGCGAAAATTTATGTTAGAAATACGAAAGGGCTTATTTAATTTTAATAAATAAATCCATTTATAAAATGAACATTTCTCTACCGTGATTTGAAATCACGACCAAGTGATCGGTAGCCGGCTCTCTTACCGACTGAGCCAAACTGATAAGTCTTATATATCTACGAACATTTATCTCACAGATATACAAGGTCTTATTTCATTCTAATAAATAAATACATTTATAGTAAAAATATCTATTTTTATATTTATTATATATACAATACAAAAGTTGTAGTAATCATCTTCAGTCGGAATAGAAGTTGGAGTGGAGTTTGACCCTGCAGCAGCCAGGCTTGTAGTTATGTATGACCGATGAAAATTTCCGCCATTCGCAGTTGAGCCATAGAACTGCAATGACTGAAATTCCCGTCATCCGTAGTTAATGGGTTTTATGCTCTTATGGGGACGTATCTACGATCGGACGTAACTCGTTCGGGCGTAAGTCAACATATGGCTATAACATTCCTTTACGTTCTACCGTGGAATTATACATTTTGTGATACAGTCATAACAATTTCCAATGGAAAAATTGCTTCTTGAAACATTTCGACTGAGTTCGAGTTTTAGCAATCGTCATTTAAACCGTGAAGAAATCTTTCAATTCATAAAGGATTACATCTTGCTTTTATAAACCTTTCATAACCAACAATACTATGAATAGAAATAGAGTTTTGTTCTTACGTTAAGAGCATCAGTTTTAATAGTCCTATTCCGTGGCTGTCTCCAGTTCGTAATTTTTAATGCATATGTCTATATGGTTTAAAATTGATATAATTTGAAAGTAATAATCTAGAATAAATCTGTCATGCTTCTAGCTTCGGTTAATAATTAGTGGCTGGGGGAGACGATGAAGCAATTTATGTTATATGAGGAAACAAATAGCTTTTGTTAAACCCACATATGATGATGGATTTAAATAATAACTTCTCATCGTGGTTAAATAAAATACATTATAAAGCAATACATTGACGAGAACGAGGATGACGCCAGCATAACAGACAGTTAAAAGTGAAATCATTTTAAAAAATCTTTCAAATAGACTTTGTACTCGAGAATAATTCATCATTAATAATTCTTTATAAGACATTAACATTATTACTTTTGCATTTGTTTGTGACACATCCTGCATATCCTTTTATAAAAAAACACCAACACGTTGTGATGACAACTTTATTTTTGTTCCTATTGTTCATCTTAGTTAATTCCGTATACGCTTCAGTTATTTTCTTTTTGAACGTCCGTTCAAATTATCCGTACTGTCATTGAAATTTCAAATGAACCGTCTCCATATTGTTCTAAAGCTGGTCTCACCGAATATTATATCTTCTCCATACATTTTCAGATTTTCAGTAAAATTCTTTTCAACAGTAACCAAAATAATTGATTTAAATCCATACGCCATCAGTTTTTAGTTGCAAAGAAAAACCCTCGCTATTTCTAATCAGAAATGTTAATGGTTCTTGATATTTTTGTTTAATCTTATCAATCATGGCATCATTAATTACATGTGAGAGGAATTGTTGTTGAATTGGATAATTTTGGTTTAACCTGTCATCAAGATATCTCAATTGAATCCTTGATTTGCTTTGTCATAAATGTAATACATTCGTTATAGTGAGATGGAAATGAACGAATGAATGTCTTGGCTTCGCGAACAAAGATTATAGGACCTTAGTCGTAAGTAAGTAGTAAGTAGGGCTCCAGTCTGCGCGATGAAGTTTTAAGGTGAAGGGCGACGTGCGCACGGCCAACCCCACGGCCTTAAGGCTCTTGATATGATCTTTGTGTTCATTTTGCATCTCGGGAAAAGAGGTGGTAATCTAAGATAAAAATACATGGAAAACTAGAGGGGTAATATAATGGAAAATGTGGTCAGATTTTTGAAAAAATCAGAAACAGGCTTTTGCGCGCATACACCCCTCTCTCTCTCCCTGTGTAAGAACTACTTGGGAAAAATTAGATTGAATATAGAATTATAGGTGAATATATGATTGATTCCTTGATTTATAATTTGTTTAAAACCTAAATGTACCCAAGGAAATACAAATACACCAATTTTGGAAAATAAGACAATATTCTTATGTAATTCCAAAGAAGTATATTTTACAACGAAAAACTTGTAACTTAAACTATAATAGATGCCGTATCCGCGCCTAACACTTTTTAACTGGAAATTTAAAGCTTTTTTTAAATTATATTAATACCGGAAACTCAAGTTGGCCTAAACGTTTTTTAAATTTGATTGATTAGAATGAAAATCCCGATTTGATATGAAGAATATAAAAATGATTTAAATGTCATGCTTCTAGCTTCGGTTAAATTTAAATTTATGATTTAAATACGTGTCAGTATTCCGAGAACCATAAGGTTGCTTTTCAAAACAATGTTTTTTTTTAGTATCCAGAGGTTCTCATTTTTACAATAAAACAGGATTCTATATTTGAATGATAAACATGAATCCATGACAGATGTTGCCGAAATACCGTGCTGTCTTCACACACACACACACACACACACACACATTAGTGTATTTGGGCAGTAATCCTTCAGTAATGCATGTTTGGTTAAATACGACGGACAAGGAAAACCTTTTCATCTTTTTGGTTAATCTTTCTTGTTTATGCACACGAGAACGTATGTTCGGATGCAATTTATATAAATATTGTCCAAACGATATATCGGATCGAACGCTTTCGACTGTGCGTTCAGTCATTTTCGAAATTGTGAAAACTTTAAATATTGCCAAAATTAATACCATTGGTTAGTTGGTGTGCAAGGCAAATGCTGGGCGAATGCAATATTTGTTAGTAACTTGTGTTCAGATCCAATAAGTTGAGCGTCAAATTACAGGATTTGAGCTTCTATCACATGGTGATGGGCGAATGCAATATTTATTAGTAACAAATATTGCATTCGCCCATCACTTGCCTTGTGTGTCAGATCCAGTGGGTTGAGCGTCAAATTACAGGATTTGAGCTTCTATCATATGGATTTGTGATGGGCGAATGCAATATTTATTAGTAACAAATATTGCATTCGCCCATCACTTGCCTTGTGTGTCAGATCCAGTAAGTTGAGCGTCAAATTACAGGATTTGAACTTCTATCACATGGATCTGTGAATGGCGAATGCAATATTTATTAGTAACAAATATTGCATTCGCCCATCACTTGCCTTGTGTGTCAGATCCAGTAAGTTGAGCGTCAAATTACAGGAGCGTAAAATTACAGGATTTGAACTTCTATCACATGGATCTGTTCGAGACGCTCCAGATTAGACTTTCTTTGAGAGAAAATGAGTTTGATTTCCAAATCAGGTTAAAGAGTGAAATACTCGTAAACTCTCCAGCGCCCACATACATTGTAAATGTCAGTATACAAACGGTCATGAATTTAAAGAGCAACATCAAAACTGATTATGAAAATCTCAATGCACGATTTCCCCATACGACATAGAGGAAGCTATTATTAAAGGTGAAACTTGTTCTGCCGTGACTCCATTAATGTACACAGCTGGCTTGTTGCAGTTGAGATATCAGTATTTGATCGATTATCCCCTTTCTAACACAGCGGATGGCTGACCTGATCTTTAGTGCTATTGATGTCTGTTTTATTATTATTATTTTAACTATCTATTCCGGACATGCTTCTTACACACGCATGCGCACGATTATTTTTATGTGTCCAGTTGTCAATCGTGATTATAGAGAGACATTTTGTTTAAAGCCTTTTTGATTGTAGGCATTACGCAATCAAAAGCTGACTAGTTGAAGTACCCGTCTACGCCAGGTTGAATATTTAAAGAGTGAAAAAAGGACACCACCTCATATCACTTTACTTCGATTTGAGCTAGCAGCATTTTAATTGCCTTACCAGGCTAAGGAGCCCAGTTTGCCCTGCTATTTTACCCATAAGCGGAGGATCTTTTCTTGTTCACACATGCAGGTTTGTAGCGTGAATGTTCGGTTTTATAGCATATTCATACGAAGAAAGCAAATCCGATCAAGTGTCATTGTAAATTCAGACAGGCAATTTTGTTGTGAGAATGTTCGGTTTTATAGCTTATTCATACGATAAAGGCATGTCCGATAAGGTGTCAGTGTAAATTCAGACAGGCAATTTTGTTGTGAGAATGTTCGGTTTTATAGCTTATTCATACGATAAAAGTGAGCAAAATTCAATCACGTCTTTCTTAGCCCATTAATCACCCCATAAGTGCTGTAAAAATATAATTAAACATCTTCAAAACTTCTTGAACCAAGGTGAAACAAATGAAATGTATAACTGAAAAAGAATTAAACAATTCTGAATGTTTTGTTTTGGGGGAGAAACAAAATGGGGGTGTGGTCTTAAAGAAGTGTGTGTGTGTTCCTAAAACAACTGTCTTTTTTTTTTTTACAGCACATATAGGGGAAACCGAGACACAGTGGATCAGAAACATTTAATCGTAGGTAGAAGCCAATCAAAAGATCAACTCTGTTGGCTGTGAAATAGATTATATAAAGATAAGAAAGAAATATCTCACTAAGTTAGCGGCTGACAGGCACTTTCCCTTTTCTGATTCACTGTGCCTAAGCTCTAGTACATGGGGGCACTGCGAATCAACATAAGGGGCACAGTGAATCAACATAAGATTGAATGATTTAAAGAAGTCCCTGAGTGAAACGAACTACACATTTAGGCACACTAAAGGAACTAGAAAGTACTCAAAGAGCGCATACCTCTTCCACCGTCATTGTATGGGGAAGTAATGATGCATGGATCCGCCCCAAAATGAATCACATCTTCCATGGCCCATTGCCCACCCTTCCACAAAATTTCATTGAAATTCATTGAGAACATGTGGAGATATCATGTGGACAGACATGAAATTTTGGCGATATTTTGTGTTGCGGACATATAAGTACGACGTAGGGGAAGTAATTGTGCATGGATCCACCGAAAATTTAATCACCTCTTTCATAGCCTATTGTATACCCTTCCACAGCATTTCATAGAAATTCATTGAATACTTTTGGAGATATCATGTGGATAGACATGAGAATATACAGAAATGTATGAAAAAAAACCGGAAGAAATACCTCTCAATCAAAATAATTCTTGGATCCGCCCCAAACTGTAATCACCTCCCTTACCCATCGCTCATAATTCCACAGAATTTCATTGAAATCCATTTAGTACTTTCGGAGATATCATGTGGACATAGGTGATCCACTGTGCCCCGATTTACTGTGCCCCACACATACCATTGAGAAAGATAACCTTATATATCTCTAAAGCGCAAGAACAGTGATTGCAGTTTGGATAATAAATAATTCTAATACAATCTTAATTTCACCTATGTTAGCATAATTAGAAAATTCTGAATAGTTGTGGCTCTATAATGAAAGTAATAGTACTTCTGAATCTTAACTTTTCTTCAAATTAGGCCCCTTAGCTTGCACACCATACAGCAATGCTCACGCAGGAAACTCTTTCACAAAAAAGATGGCAGATGTGTTGACTTGAGAAGAAGTAGCAGCAGACGTACTGTTGTGTATTCGCATTTTTAGAAAAACACCATGATCCACTGTGCCCCGGTTCCCCCTATATTGAAATGGATTAGTGTTGTTTATGATCATAACTTCGAAATATCGAAGTTGTTTTTGCTGTAAAAAAATGGCACGTGGGTGATTTCCAATTGATAAAAAAATGAATAATTTAATACTGTTAAGAGGTTTGAAAAACATATTTCGTGAATTGATTCTAGCAAAGAATAATCTTTTTAACGTCACATTACGTTATGGAAGGACGTTCTCCAAATATGCATCGATTTAGTATGAAATTATATTGAAAATCGCCCCCCAACACATGGGGGGGGGGGCAAATAATTTGCCCCAAACCTTCCCCAATGTCTATTGGATATGCATGCCAATTTTCCTTGGGTTACACCCATGTTTTTATAGCATGACAGACAAACACCGTGACACCTCTCACTTATATATACAGATATTTTATAGCGTGACAGACAAACACCGTGACACCTCTCACTTATATATACAGATATTTGCGTAATGTTAATGTTCTTCTAAGATATGGCCTTTAAAAAAGAACTCCGCCTGCTCACAGTCATAAAAACGATATTTACCAACAAAACCACAATACCTAATTTAGATGTTTCTATCTACTGACGAAACTATTTTTCTTCATCAAAGATCATCATCATCACCAGTAGCAGCAACAGAAACAGCCTTTAACGTCCGTCGTTGGACATAGACCTTCCTGATCTCTCTATCATGGGCCAGTACTTTCTGAACTTGTCTAGTTCGTCACGCCATCTTACTTTTACTTTTTGCCGGACACAATTTCACATATGGTTTCTGGCGATCCACGTTGTGAGACGTGATGTCCAGCGGTTGTCTGAACATTTTTGCAACATAACCAGCCCATTGCCATTTGAGTTTTCTTATAGTTTCTATGATATCTCTGACTCCTGTTTTTTAGCAGTATCTTTGGTGACTGAAATATAAGACACCAAAGATACTGCTGACAAAATAACTTCAACTTATTGAATGCTCTCATAAAATACCCAGCTACTCTTCTCACCATCAAAAAAACGATAACCAACAAAGTACGAAACTCTTACGCGTATAATTAAAAAGCCAAGCAGAGCAGAGTAAGTGATGTTCCTCACAACATAGGGTGTAAGTATCAATATTCTATCTCCAAGTTTATATGGTTATATGTTCTTCCAAAACAATGTAATCAAAACCTTTTCGCTGATTCTGTTCCTACTTTTATTAGGATATTGCCTCAGCAGAATTGTTCGCGCTTATTAGTGGAGTATGAATGAACCGCGCGAGACCACCTGGCTCTTCCAGCGTGTGTCGATGGCAGTCGTCCGTGGCAACACGTTCTCCATAGTGACAGCGGGAACAGACAGTTGTCCGTTAAAAGAATTACATATTTCGTTTTTGTGTATATATATATATATGTGTGTGTGTGTATATATATGTGTGTGTATATGTATATATATATAATCTGAAAAGCTTCTCAAAACCTAACGAGAAAAAAATATAATACATAGATAAAAAATAATTTTTAAATATCACTTACATGGTCTGCTTCTCTCGGGCCCTTCTATGGAAGTGAAATATCCCGCCGAAATTTCTTTGTCCCCTGACCACGTGATCAGTACATCAGTTGGATTTTTCACAAATTTCTAGCCGAACACTTTTATCGAGGGAAATATTTTTACAAGGAGACCAACATATATCATATATTAATTAAAACTTCAAGTATATTTAAATTCGAAGGTTTGTCGGTTGTTTACCATGGCAATACGCAGTTCCGGAGAATTTAATATATATATATATATATATATATATGTGTGTGTGTGTATTTTGTGTTTTTAAAGAAATATGTTGAATGTACATAGTGCTCAATATTTTAGTGAGTAAATTAATAAAACAATAAAACAGAGCATATCAAATTTTTATATATATTATGGGATTCACTACAGATTGACAGTCCGTTTCATTGCCACAGGCAACTCATCAGGCGAATGGCTTAATGGTGATGTCGTGTGCAAAAAATATGTATTTTTATAAAATGATTTGTTCTTTCGATCTTAAGCCATTCGCCTGATGAGTTGCCTGTGACAATGAAACTAACTGTTAATCTGTAGCGAATCCCATAACATATATAGAAATTATATATAACTATTGACCCATTACAGAGTTGTACAATTCTATTTCGTCACTCAAATGGGGTACTTTCCTTGTATATATGTTCTTCAGACATTATCTTGATTGAGAACGACTTTCTTTCAAAATCTCTCATATAAATGGAATAAGAAGTACGTTTAAGTTTTCTACAGAAAAATCAGTTCTTTTTAAAAAATCATATTTGATTTCAGTAATGTGTACAAATTATTGTAATAAATAACGGTTATTATAGCGGGGTGAATGTTCTGGACTTGGATAGAAAGGAAACTCGAAGACTTGCTTGTAAAAATATCTGGACATATTTTTATTACATAACATACACTTCGTCGGTCGGAGAATGAAGAGTGGGAGAGAGATGATGGGTGCCGAGAGACCGTTCCCAACAGGGGAACTTGGTCTTATGTCTTCCCAGCCCTAGGCGGTCAGCCTCCTGGCTGCTTGGGTCCTCTCATCTTTCTGTCCGGTGTTCGGGTCTGCTTTATAGGTTTCTCGAACGCCTACGCAGGTGTCATTTCCGGTCCCCATATCCTGTTTGTTCGACACCCACGCAATATACCTATTTCCTATGGCCGGGGTCACTTACATTTCCGCACAGGTGTCTGACCCCGGAATAACCTTTTCGTGGCAGGATATCATAACATTAGTAGGTTCACAGTGTCCCACTATATCGGTACGAACTTAAAGTTTACTATAATGATGATAAAATCAAGTTGGGCAGACTCCATAGGAAATTGTATTCATGACAATGTTCACTTACATTCATACATTTTAGTATCTAATATATATTTTCTGCTCGGTGGGTATATAGTAAATATTTTATGACTGAGCAATAAAACGCTAGCTTAAGCTCCAGAGTTTAACGATTAACCTATTTGCATTTATATTCTTTAATGGAAGCTATGAGACTGTTGGTTCTTTTTTTTATTTTTATAACTACACAAATATCGCCATTGCTTTGTGCATTAAGAATTATTAGACATAAAACTGGAATCTTTTAAAGTCATAACAGTCTAACATTACGAATAGTCGAATATCTTTGTAGACACTCTTTACAAAAATATCTGATTTTTGAAGAAAAAAATGAAGAAAATTAAATTTTCAGTTTTTGAGTTAATCTTGGTGCTACTATAGCGTGCGGTCTACTGGGTCCTATCTGTGGTCTGGTTAAACTTTTCGGCCGTTTGGTTAACATTAAAGTGTAGTATCTGTTCTTATCAGCTTAATATCTGATACGTTCCCGCTGTTTAATGACTTAAACCACAGTTGTTGTGTAATTAAATAACATAGTTCAACTCAAAGAATAAACAATGTCATTTAATATATTTTAAGGTTCATCTTAGCCAAAAGGCCGAGAAACCGCAGTCTACTGGGACCACTAATAGGACCCCGTAGACTGCACACTATAGTAATACTAACATCTTTTTCTACGTCGTAATATCAGATATTTCAAGGCTCGTCACTAAATATAAAACTCTTTAGTTCAAATATAGGATAGGTTATGTTGCACAGGCAAAACATAAAAGAAACAATCCCCAAGTAATCATAAATCAACCATAAAACAAAAATTAACTATATCCATTGTAATACATCTCTCTTATATAAGTTAACCGGTGTTTTGGGAAAATAATAAACTCTGAAAACACGTGACCAATGAAGGTTCGGTAAAACCG
>VCCN01001529.1:2039289-2059729 GCA_006491835.1 Architeuthis dux
AGAAAGCCGACGCTTAATTTGGAAAGTTGGCATTTACTCTGCATTTAAAATGAGCTCCTCTCTCGGTGATTTTACATGCCTTCACGATGCCGGCGATGAAATACTCATAACTACAACCATTACCAACAAAATGAGACGTCATTGCATTGTGGGTGCGGCTGAAGGTTTCAAGTAGCAACCGGAAGAATTCAAGTGAATATCTGCAGACAAACTGACCACCCTGACCCACCATTGGCACACAACACTTTGGCTGTCGCTTGCAGTTTTCTGCAATTTAATTTGCACCTGTCTGGGCATTTTATTTAACCCATTCACATCTATTCGGATTGCAATTGCACATTTCAAAGGCTTGTTCGCTGGCAGTAACCGGATATAATGGCGAGAAGGTATACAGAGTTTGCTGATAAAAAAACAACAAAAGAATATAAATATGTCCTGGTACGACTCTATTGAATGGCTAGATGCATGACTCATTGAATGATACGAAATGAAAGAGTTAGACTAAGAATGACTAACCTTAATAGAACAAATACGTGAAAGCAAGAATGAGTGTGGCTACTTGAAATGCTGATTCTGAATAACATGATTATATTGATTAATAATGATTTCTAAATGAGTAAACACGTTTGAAACACTCATTAACTGTTGATTTTTGGTTTGTCTTATTTTATTATTTTTGTACAGCTGCACAATTCAAATGATAAACGTAATATTTGTACTGTATTGACCGGCATATAAGACGCGCTTTTTGTCTCGACAAGCGAACGCTGTATCAGTTCAAATGGTTCTTCGGACGATTGAACTCCTTCTTGTTATTTGTGTTGTAAACACGACGTTTCGGCCGATCAATTCTTCGACCTTCTTCAGGTGTAAAATCCGAGTGTGATGGATTAAACAGAAGTTATGTTTAAAGAGGGGTAGCCCTTATAGCGCATGGCCCGGGTGTTTCTGTGTCTTTGTTTTGTCGGGTTTAGATTTGTTGAGAAGTGGAAGCCACATCGGGTTGAATCCGCACATGTCTGGCTAATGCATTTAGTCGACATTTTGATGTGAGCTGCCTCTTTGATTTTTCTCTGCTTCCAACATCGTTCTCTGTCAATAATCTGGACTTCCTCCCAAACACAAATAACAAGGAGTTCAATCGTCCGAAGAACCATTTGAATATTAATGACCCTTCTCAAAACTATAGAAAATAGCTTTATCAGTTGTTTACTAACGTTACAGCGCTATGCAAATAATGTAAACAGCCAGCCACTGTGGGGGTTAAAATAGATTTGAATAGATAAGAACATTAGAATAACCCGATAGTGTGGAGAGCTATGACGATCAGGGGAAATGAGGGCGTTTTATTTTATTTTTTCGGGAATATGCCTGCAAAAATTGAGGTGCGTTTTATATGACGGTGCGTCTTATATGACAGGTAATATTTGTTTTTGTGTGTATGGTTTTTTTTCTTCTTTTTTAAAATTTCCCCATTTGTCAATGCTGATTTTGTTCGTCTACATTTTGTACCGAAGTATTATTTTATTGTGGGTTAAATTGACTGTAGTCTTTTGCACTCAAGTTATTTAGAAAAGTTAACCAAATGGAACTGGCTAACCATGCGGAACGCTTCAATCTCCGGCTCGTTATACCATGCTGTGTTGAGATTTAAAAGTTTATAAACAGCGAGGCCAACGAGGCCTGTACTTGGAATCGCCCCCAGGCCTGCGTGATGATGAAGTTTTAGATTAGGTGCGGTGTGCGCGTGACTGACCCCACCATTTAAACCTAGGCAGGACGATGGGAGCAAGATCCCGAGGTCGTAGGTTTTGTTGGAATCTTCTTCCCCTAGGATGTCAGAACCGGCTGTAGAGGTTTACCGCCCCTTTCGTAGGAGCATACTGAGAGTGTTGCTGACCTGGGTAGATTGTAGCACAGGTCCTGGACACTCCGCAGTACGCAGGTGCCCGAGCCGGCTGTAGAGGGGTGCCACGCCCCCGGAGAAATATACCTACAGTATAGCTGACCTCAGTAGATTGATGTCCAGGTCATGGACACTCCACAGTAGGCCGATCCACGAGCCGGCTAAAGAGGTATGTTGTACCTTCGGAGGAGTGTTCCGGCAGCATAGCTGACCTGAGTAGATTGAGCCTGAGGTCCTGGACTACAGAGGTGTATAGCTATGGGTCTTTTTGTAGCAAAGTAGTGGAGTGGTTAATAGAAATAGAGCATTTTAGGCATCGTAGTATAGAAAGAACAAGTATCTCAGACAAATTTGGCTTAAAAAGGTCTTCACGGAAAGTAGGTCACCAGGGGATGAGGATAGCTTTGGGCAACAGGTGGATTGGCTGGGCAGAGGAAAGGGGAATTTTTGGGGGGGACATCAGTCAGCAGAGGTAAGCCGGACAGAGCAGATCTGGAATGTCTAGGGCCAGGCGTTGGGACTACTATGATCAGTGGGAGTTTGACCACGGCACGATGAAGAGAGGTGGCCGAAGATAGAATGGCGGCGGAGGGTAGATGTAGAAAATAGTAATTCGCTTTGTGTCTTCTCATTTTATCGGGCAGGTTCTAAAAACTGCAAATAAATCGAATTACTAAAACACATTTGCATTGCCTCGTTATCTTTCGAGATGACCCACCTACCCATTTTCAGCTGTAACCCGAAGAACCAATGACTGCAGTCTCGTCAAGTACCGGAATTTCCACAACGGCATCTTGCGGTGCACCAAACGGATGCATCATGGTCCAATTTCCTTCTTCCATTTCTTTCTAATTATTAAGTCTTGACTTGTATAAGTTCCTGCAGTCTGCTTTTGGACCTCTGACTCAACTATTCCATTCCATTTTTTGTTTCATTAGATAAGGCATTTTAAAGCAACATTTGAACTTGAGGCAGTAAAAAGTCATTAGATATATTAATGTAGAAATAATATTAATGATAATAATAGAATAGTTCAAATTTATTCAAATGGTTCTTCGGACGATTGAACTCCTTGTTATTTGTGTTGTAAACACGACTTGAATATTACTGACCCTTCTCAAAACTACAGAAAATATCAGTTCAAATTTAGTTTAGGTCTCGGAATGACTCTTTTAGTCTGGCATGAAGGCAGTGTTGCCAACTCAAAAAATATGTTCGCGCTAGTTTGACTGCTAAAAAAGCGCTAAATCTTTTTTAAATAGCCCCAAATGGCCCAAAACCACCAGAAAGACGCTAGAAATGGTCAAAACTAGCCAGAAAATGGCCCAAAACGGCCAAGATGTTTTAAGCGAAAACGGGCTAATTTAGCGCTTTTTGCACTGCCAAAACAAGAAATTGGCAACACTGCAGGAAGGCGAAGTCACAATAAGCACTGGAAATTTTTCTCCTGTGGAGGCTTGACCTTTGTGAAATCTTTGAGTGAAATTACCATTTTGATACTGACATCTACTTGAAGTGTTGGTAAACGAGCTAATGAATGGCGGTAACAGGTAATGTAGCCAAATCACCAGTTAACCTTTTCTTGTAATAGACACCAAAAACAATGTTGGTCTAGGTATGTTCAAAATGGATGGCACCGAATGAAATCACACTTCCTTAAAAAACGCATTGCCCTAATGTAAAAGTTGAGTTTTAATAACTTTATTTTCTTTCTTGGAAAGAGGAGAGTCTGAAATTTGTTCTACAAAACATATTACTCATGTTATTCATGCGAAACCAGTATTCATCATCATGATCTGTTAACTGCTGGACAAAGGACTTTCCCAGCTCCTTCCATGTCGACTGTGACATGTTTTATCAGCAAACCTCTCTATCTCATCTCTCCATCTTATGTCTGGTCTTTTCCTACTGCGTTTGCTATCCCTTGGACATCAATAGCGACGTCTATTCGTGGAGCCTTCGTGGCCAAATCGCCAACGATGCTGTCATGGTAAGACAGGCTCCCAAGGATTAAGGGATGCGAGTGTTGTATAGTGGGGTGAAGATCCGATGGGTCCAGAAAAGACTCGAAGGAATACTCGAAAGTTGTTTGTAAAAATATGAGACATATTTTGTATTTCATAGCATTTTGTCGGCCGGAGAATGAAGAGTGGGAGAGAGATAAGGGTGCCGAGAGACCGTTCCCAACAGGGGAACATTGGTCTTATGCCTTCCCAGCCCTAGGCGGTCTGTCTGTCTCTGAGTTCCGAGTTTTCTCCGTCTCGGCTCTGAGCTTTATGGGGTTTCGAACGCCCACGCTGGTGTCGTTTCCGGTTTCCACATCCTGTTTTTGGACACCTACGCATATGCTAAGGTGACCGGATCACTTCCACTTCCGCACAGGTGTTTGGCCTGGAAATGACCTCTCGTGGTAGTATATCATAACATGAGTTCAAATCTCACTGGTGGCTCATTCTTTATTTCCGATTCATACTCCTTACTTAACGGTCGTAGAATAACGACCTGAAGTTGCGATAAAAAAAAAAACAGAAAGAAAATCAAAAATTGATAATAATGACAATATTTCATTTAAGAAATTCGAAGACTATTATATCTCTTGACCATTAATCCCCGTGAATAGAATTAACAGATATATTTGAATTTCTATGAGATTTACTTTTTTAAAAAGGAACTTCTGAACTGGATGAGTCCATTGTTTCAATGGTGGGTATGAGATATTTTTACCAGCGAAATAATTACCTTTTAAGTGGAAGAGTCCATCGCTACGGACAGAGAAGCAGAAAAAGTCACACAGTTAATTATATACGTAGATGAACTTTCTTTTGTGGGAATGAAGGTTTATGATAAAATATTTTGATATTTTCTACGAAAGTAAAGTGTTTTTGAAAGTCTGAATGCTTATTGGGATCTAATGGTACTGTGTTCGCATTTCATCACGATGTAAACGGTTGTACGAAGTTACATAAAAGCAGAGACGTCATCATTTTCACATTGAATGGCTACATTTGCTTCTTGTATGTTTCTTGAATGCCTTGTGCTAATGCATTTACCTGGATGCTCTAAGCATCACGACGTTTCGGCTAGCTAACTCTCCAGACGTCATTAAGTGAAGCTTCCATTTAGTCGTCCAGCTTTCCTTGACGATACAGATCTTTTTTAAATATTAGTGCAGTGCCCGTTCCAAAGGTGCATGTTTGGAAGGGGCCGGACTTTAAGGTGTGTGGAGCAACTTAGCATAATTGTAATGTAAATAAACTACGGCGTTCAAACTATTTCGGTTACTTCTCTTCCGTGTTGTCAATTTAGATATTTCATATCTAAATTTAGATAATTCTAAAGAGCGGAAGTCAAGGGGAATAATTTATAGAAACTATGAAGAAAAATCTATAATCTGTTATTTTTAATTTATTTGTATTAGATTTTTCGAGAACCGCTGATCAAAAGAACTTTAAATATCTTCAACATTTTTAAACACAAGAAACTTTTTTGTTTCTATGATGCAAAACCAATGAAATCGGGTCCGTACATAAGTTTGAATTGACTCAATGTTTGTAAAAATGCGATGTAATAATAACTTGAAGATGTGTTTCTTCGAGTAGCAGGGTTTCTCAACGGTGGGCGATTTCAACTGTTGGGTGGGCGATGAGCAACTGAACAGAAAATGGTGGGCGATGGGAAATTGTGGCGGGCAATATAGGATTTTGTGTATTACGAAGATATTTCAACATTTTTAGTATGCTTTTGAATATTTACTATACAAGTGGGCGGTGGAAAAATCTTCCATGTGAAAGTGGGCGGTGACGCAAAAAAAGTTAGGAACCCCAGTTTATTTTCATCTTCAATTCATAAAGCCCTAGTTTTAGACAAACATGAAATATGAGCAGAATTGTCTGCTCCATTGTTTTACACTGATTCGCTCGGACTAGTGTCCTCATCTTTGTTGTTATAGTCACAATCTTTCGATCGTATATACTTCAGATGTCTGTCCTGGTCGATAACATTCTGGGGATTTCGAACTGAACTCTTTATTCAATCCACGGAGGTAGATTGTTCTCATTCCACTGTCCACATCTCGTGTCAGCCAGTTCGTCCTTGCGATGTCGCCTGTATTGCTCCTCCACTGAAACAGAGTATATTACTTCTTTTAGAGATTGAACTCACGACCGTCCGGCTGGTTACTAGATACGCTTTTAACTCCTCGGCCACGTGTCACGTTTTCCGAGTAAATCTGTGTATAACAGTCATAATTCCTCCTCTCAGAAATCCAGACAAGCCACTATTGCAGATTTCATATGAGTGGCGCGCCGATAAGTGCCCAACGCACCATTTTTTAAAAGTTGAAATTTTCGTTATTTTTTATAGCTACAATGCTCAGTTTAAAAAAATGTATTTTGAAGCTTTAACACTCTGTATTATGATTCATAGTGTTCAAGCTTCAAAATAAAAAAAAACCCCTGAGCGCAGTAGCTCTAAACATAACGAAAATATCAAATGGTGCGTTGGGCACTTATCATGCGCGGCCACTCATATATAAAATCATTTTAATGGTATTAAATCATGTAGTATCATAATTTTAAAGATAATCTGGGGAATCATTTTTAGGATTTTTACTAGTGTCCTTGATTGTACTAACGTAGAACTCGCGATCGAAACAACTAGTTTTAGCTTTGGGCAGGATCCACCCCAACACATGTATTAGTTTTAAGTAACCAGTTTAACACTTCTTACGCAACAATGAATTCCAAACGATGTGTATCTCTTCAACAAATAAGAATGGTTAGCACTGCTCACAGAGTTTTGCAACAACAGATGGTGCCTAATTGCAAGGTTATTTTAATCATAATTCACACACACACAACATTACCAAATAACAGCTGTTACAATCTTTACCAATCAATCGAATAATAGATACTTGTATATACGAGGGCTGTCTATAAAGAAAGTTATTTGTAATAAATATAAAGATGGGAATAGTCAGCAAATAGAATTTACAAAAATACTAATTTGACTTTTTAAAAATAGATCTAATTTCAAAACAAGTACAAATGCCAATTCCCTCAAAATTTCATAGTGAGATAAAAATAATATTTCACAGCGTTTTCATCCAATATCATCGAATACTTAACTAGAAACTGAATGGATTATTAAAACTTTCCTGTTGCGGTATTTTGGAAAATTTCGGTAAAGATATAACCACAAGCATTTTCTTGTCTAAATGTCTCTGTTCATACCGAAAGACTTCCAACCTATCGTTATGCGTCGTTTTATTTCGCAGTCATGGTCTTTCTCTAGTTTTTATTACCTGTCCTAGGTAGATGTATTCATCAATCTCTTCTAGAATCTCACCGTAGACATTTTGAAGAGCACGTTACCAATGTGCGTAAAGTGTACAACGGCTGCATAATACCAGCCATGACTTATGGATGCGAAACATGGAAATTAACCAAACGAGCTGAAAACCAATTCAGAATAGCACAGAGAGCCGTGGAAAGAGCAATGCTAGGGATAACTCTAAGAGATCGAAAAAGATCAACATGAATCAGAGAGAGGACTAGAGTGAAGGATATTATACAACTAATTAAGCAGCAAAAAAGAAGAGATGACACTAGATGGGGCAATAGACTAACCGACTGGTGCCCATGGGACAGTGAACGAAGTAGGATAAGACCAGACACAAGATGGAGGGACGAGATAGACAAGTTTGCCGGTAAGACTTGGCAGAGGGTAGCACAAGATAGATCGTCATGGAAGGAGATGGGGAAAGCCTTTGTCCAGCAGTGGACTTATAACGGCCGATGATGATGATGATTTTCTTGTCTGACCAACACACGTTTGATCGGCATAATTATGAGTAAGAATAGCCGACATACGAGGGCTGTCCACAAAGAAACCGAACTGATCAAACAGCGCACCGATGAGAGGTTTTAGCATGTCCGTTACGGTTATGTTGTGTAGCAGTGACTTTGACCTTTCCTATGAAACAAGCTGCATCACGTAACGTAGGTTAGTATTTGAGCTACACGTGCTAGAATGAACGTGTGTGTAGTGCGTTTGGCATTTTTTCTGTCCAAGTCAACGGACGATCATCACTTTGAGATACTGCATTTTGTGATCCGTTGAAGTGTCGCCTGGCTGTCCGTGGTGTTTTCGAAGAGGTAAGAATCTGTAAAAGTCAGGCAACGATTTCCACGGATCACAGAATGCAATATTTCAATGTGATCGTCGTCCGTTGATTTTAAAAGAAGAAAAAAGTCAAATGCACTACACACGCGCTCATTTTAGCACGTGTAGCTCAGATACTAACCGACGTTGCGTGATGCAGTTTGTTTCATACGAAAGGTCAAAGTCACTGCTACACAACATAACAGTAACGTACATGCTAAAACTTATTATTGGTGCTCTGTTTTACCAGTTCGGCTTCTGTGGACAGCCCTCGTATGTCGGCTATTGTTACTCATAATTGCACGTTTATGTGTTATCTAAATGTTATACAAATATGACTTAGTTTCTCATGCTAAAATATTCATACAACCCAGTAAACTACCTACCTTTCTTTTCTCCCCTCTCTCTTCCTACCTTCTTATTGAACTATCTAACCCCCCTCTCTCTCTTCCTACCCCTCAGTAAACTAGGAGTGTTTAGTCAGATTTATTGTAATTGCTGAATAAAATTCAGAAATAATATTTGCGTCATCAACAACTAAACCTGTTACACATTGAAAAAGTTGACGCATCCTGAACGAAACCACAAGCAAATCCGAAAGTGACCTTTAAACTTTAACGGTGTTGGCCGTAAAAGTGCACCTTCTGTGAAGTCAACATGTGGAAATTATGGAAATCACATAATCAGTGTAGTGGTATGTTCAATGTTATTTTCTATAGTTTTGAGAAGGGTCATTAATATTGAAATGGTTCTTCGGACGATTTAGTCACGTTTTGTGGTTCTGAATGCAAGGGATTGAAAACCGATGTTGTGCTTGTTCAAATACTTATGAGCGGTACCCTATAAAAAGTAATGCGCATAAGTATTTGAACAAACATACTGCTCTTATTTATTTTCATTGATACTTTTACATTTTTTTCCACGTCATTTTTCGCCTGGTTTTGAATAAGTGATCAACGCACTATTTTTAGAAAATTGATATTTTCGTTATTTTTAGAGCTACAATGCACAGTTTTATTTATTACTAAGAAGCTTGTACACTCTGTATTTCATACCGTATTCAAGCTTCAAAATAAACAAAACTGAGCATTGTAGCGCTAAAAATGACGAAAATATCAACTTTTAAAAATGGTGCGTTGGGAACTGCGCGTCCACTCATATGTACTCACCCATGTCCGTCTGTCTGCTCACAAGATATCCTCAAAAGTTATCAATACATTTCAATTACATTTTTTGGGAGGGTGGGCAATGAGCTAAGGAAGAAGTGATTACATTTTCTGGAGTATCCATGCACAGTTACTTCTCCTATATCGTATTGATATGTCCACACCACACAATATCTCCAAAGGCTCTCAATTAATGTTTGTGGAAGGATGGGCAATGGGCTACTATCGGCCGTAGACCGACGGTCTAAGTGGTTGCGATGAAAAGCAACTAAATGTAAGACGAAAACTAGTCAATAATTGATAATGGTTAACAATGCTTCATCTTATAAAAATGAAACAAAGATAATATTCAAATGGTTCTTCGGACGACTGAACTCCTTCTTGTTATTTGTGTTGTTGTTTCGGCCGATCCATTCTTCGGCCTTCTTCAGGTGTAAAATCCGAGTGTGATGGGTTAAACAGAAATTATGTTTAAAGGGGGACTTCAAGTCAACGGACGACGATCACATTGAAATATTGCATTCTGTGATCCGTGGAAATCGTTGCCTGACATTTACAGATTCTTACCTCTTCGAAAACTCCACGAACAGCCAGGCGACGATTTCAACGGATCACAAAATGAAGTTTCTCAAAGGGATGATCTGATCCAAGTTGACTTGGACAGAAAGAATGGCAAACGCACCAAGGAGGACCCTTTAAACATAATTTCTGTTTAACCCATCACACTCGGATTTTACACCCAAATAACAAGGAGTTCAATCGTCCGAAGAACCATGTCAATGTTCAATGTTGTTTAACGAAAACCATCTTATTTTATCTAAAAATCAGTCACACAATTAGTTGACTATTTAATATAACGAACATTTAATATATTATGATTACCATAGAAAAATGTAACATTATTATAGTGATCTAAACTCTTTGTTACACATCAGTTAGCATTCATTATTAGCATTCATTCAACTTACTTTCAGTCATTCTGTCTGGAATATAGCCAGGGAAAAGGGGTAACGTATAGTTCTTAGGTTTAAAAAATCTGGAAAAAGATGCGTAATATACACGAATAAATACGGTATCCAACTGTCTTTTCTCTCCACCCTCATATTAAAATTAAAGCGTAACATTCGAACGCAGGAAAGTAGGAAACACAGAATAATATTATAGATTATTGTTATATTTCATCAATGTATTGATGAATACCAAGTAATCTGTCATTCAGCGTCTTGTACTTGATATTCAACTATTTGACATTGATAGTTAGAACCGCATGAATAGTGTGTACGTTATTTTTGGTACTTATACAGAACTGACAGCAACTTGAAAAGAAACTGCTCTGAATTGGCTCAGTTGGTAAGAGAGCCGTCTAGCAATCACTGTTGGGAAATGTTAATTATTTATATATGTTTGGTTTAACGGGACGGGATAGACAAACAGTGAAAAGTTTACTCCCTTAAATTAGGTGAGGATTGTTCTTGTTCTTGTTACGGGGAACAAACAACGACAACTCCAACTCAAATTACTTTCCTCACCCAGAAATCAAACTCTAATCCACGAATAATGGATGTAACTAAATTGTTAATGGAATTAGACATAAAACTTTTCTTCGTCTTTATCATATCATTTTTCTGAATCGAAATAACATTAAAAGAGATTCTAATTTCAAGATTGATCCATTTTCTATCGCTATTTTACACACATCTATTGGCTTTTATAGCTCTTTGATCGTACTATATGAATGGCTTGGCTTGGCTTCGTGAACGAAGATTTTGGGGGGAGGGTTTCCACAGCATTAGGACCATAGACAGCGGGGCCTGTGCGCGGAGTAACCCTCCAGCCTGAGCAATGAGGTTTTAAGTGAAGTTTGGGTGAACCCCACCCGTTAAACCAAGGGTTTACATCCTATGGACCACCGGAGTGGCGCGAATAGGAGCAGAGCCTATAGGTTTGACAGGAGTGTCCTTCTCCTAATAGATGCCCGAGCTAGCTATGAGGGTATGCCACCCCTTTGCGGGAATGTTCCGACAGTAAGACTGAACTGTGGTTAGACCACAGGATGTGAACATCTAGTAATTGGTAGATGCCTGAGCTGGATATAGAATTCCACTGACCCCTTGAAGGAGAATCAGGACGGAACGGCTGCCTGCAACTTTGATCACAAATTATCATGATAGTGCGGCTGTCTGCAACTGTAGGCGCAGATCCTTCTTACAGTACGGTATATAATGATCTAACAATCTAATTCTCAGTAATCAAAATTGAATGTTAATGACTCTTCTCAAAATTATAGACAATATTCCATCCTATTTGCTTTTCTGGATTGTTTTATTGGATGAGGAGTTTGCTTTGAAAAGCTGAATTTTCTGTAATATTGTTAGATTCTGGTTGACGTAGTAGAACCGTCAAATGAAGACATCGACAGCTTGTGTTTTAGTACATGCGAGGAGAATCCTGTTAGGTTAACTGACACCCAGCCCCAAGTGAGCTACTGCTTATAACTCACCGGGTTGGACGATTCCATTCTACAGATTAGGTTAATAAAAAAAACAAATATTCATTATTTTCTATAGTTTTGAGAAGGGTCATTAACATTCAAATGGTTCTTCGGACGATTGAACTCCTTGTTATTTGTGTTGTAAACACGCAGGGGCGAGATAGATAAATCTGCTATGGCCGACCACATCTGGAGAGAGAACGGCGAGCATCTTCCTCTTTGGGAGGAAGTCCAGATTATTGACAGAACGATGTTGGAAGCAGAGAAAAATCAAAGAGGCAGCTCACATCAAAATATCGACTAAATGCATTAGCCAAGACAAGTGCGGATTTCAACCCGATGTGGCTTCCACTTCTCAACAAATCTAAACCCGACAAGACAAAGACACAGAAACATCCGGGCCATGCACTAAAGGGCTACCCCCTTTAAACATAATTTCTGTTTAATCCATCACACTCGGATTTTACACATGAAGAAGACCGAGGAATGGATCGGCCGAAACGTCGTGTTTACAACACAAATAACAAGGAGTTCAATCGTCCGAAAAACCATTTGAATATTAATGACCCTTCTCAAAACTATAAAAAAATAAGTGCAATCTAGTTTGGAAACGTCTGCAGTGTATTAAGAGTCCAATCGTCCGAAGAACCATTTAAATATTCATTAAATATACATTTCTAGTAGCTTCAAAACATACTTGGTCTTACTTCAAAGTAAATAACTTGTAAGAGCAAATCAGCAATTTAGTATAATATAGAATGCTAACTACGCTGTATAAGCAGAAATAACAGAATCAACAAATGGCTTCAATTCTATAGTTCATCATGCGTAAAATTAAGAAGTTAATTTATATATATTTATATATAATTATATATATCTATTTTCTCTGTACATATTGCGTTCATTATTTTCAAGTTAAACGTTTTAACACATTCTCCTTCAAATTCTTTTACGAATGAAACGGTTTGCCTCCTCAGTTGTCTCTTGAAGCCAACACCTTCCGAGTCTATCAACTCTGGCCTCATACGAGTATAATTCAAGCAGGCTACCAGCAATCGCCAGTTGCCTTCATCGACCCGTTCTTCAATCTGAGACAGATCTGACCGTTTTTCGATCATTCTCATTAACATTCCAGTAATATGTATCACTTAATTATGCAGCAAAGGACTACACCCAATCAAAGCCAATTACGATAGCAACTGCTCCTCTCTCTAACTCGCTAATAGATCGTGTGCAATGTGTGAGCAGAATACGTAGTTCACTGGCTGAAACATTTTGTGTCATGGACATTAGCATCTCTAGAAAGTTCCTTCAGATTGATTAACTTATGGAGCGAGATTTGTGGGGGGAAAGGAATGGTTTTGTGGCTTGGGGCATTAGATTTCTTCATAGTACTGGTTTTTAAAGGTGGGTTGAAATTGACACCATTTAAATACGATCAATGAAAACGGAAACAGCAAGGAATGATAAAAACGAAGAGACGATCTTGAAAGAGACGAACACTTCTTTATTCATTTAAGGGGAGAAATTTAGTTAATGTTTATGTGTGAGTATATGTAAAAGTCCATTGTCCGTGTATATGTGTGCAAATATGTAAGACTCCTTTGTTCGGATATATTTGTTTTCATGTATGAAAGAGTTCTTAGTTATATTAAAGAACCAATCGCAAATACATATTAGAACCAAATCGAATAACCACTTACGCGAACGATCATATTTGCTTCAGTTTGTGCAATGTATAAACATATATCCACCATTACGCATACATTGATGCACAGGATTTCTTCGATGTTTTTTTTCTTTATCTCGTTCACTTAATCCACACACACATATATAATGTGCACATCTATGTATATCTGTATAATGGTATTTTCTGATGAGGAGACCTGTCTTCTTATCAGTTCTTTGTCCTTGAAAATGGGTCTGAAAATAAGGGTATCTTGTTGTAGTTGATTACTTTACACAAAGGTTGCAAGTTTAAATCATTAATGACCAATGACTACTACCAGAACTAAAAGTATAGTTCATATGAATAAGGAAAATTCTGTCTGTAAGTCTTGCTATTACAAATTCCGTTGGGATAAAAAAAAACAACTTTGTTTTAAGCAAAGATGGCATTCAATATACAACAATGTAAATATGTGGTATAGAAATAACAAAACAATGAGGTATAAGTACTGGGCGTATTTATATTGATGTTACCGGTAGGTAGGTTTGGTAACTGCAGAGTTCTGTATTAAAATGGGTTAATTTACTAATAAAAAGTAGTTATTAGCCGTAGCCTAGTAAAGAAAGAAAGAAGGAAGGAGCCATGTACGGCGAAATCTAGGCCACACGTGGAAGTCACGTGATGCCAATGGGGGTATCTGATTGGCTGTAAAAGTTGTGACGCTACCGAAGAGATTTGGACAGGAAGTTTTGGAAATTAAATTACCACGAGGTGGTAAATTCAAAGTCAAACAAAGGAAAAAGGTTCGCACAAGAGAAATTAAACAACTACATATATCTGTAGATATACAAATAACAGTGACGTTTAATAAGAAAGAAAGACAATAAATGTTACTTTCGTTTTGGGGCTGAAATGAGAAACATGCAAAACAGGAACGATCGTGTTTCGTAGGAGATACACAAGAGGAAATAGGTTATGTTACGAGAATGAAGTGCTTATTCGTAGACTGAAACTGGGGACGAATAGTTGCTATTACCGAAATAGGGTTCGGAAGAGGAATCTAGTTAAGGGCGCTAGGAAGGAATAGTAGAAAAAAACATGGGAGTTTAACGAATGTGTCGTAGGAGTTACTTGGGCGGCGGAGCTGGACTGAAATGCTTCGTTTTCAATAACGTTTGATTACTTGAAGATCAATGCTGTATTATTGAAAGCAGGGGATCAGGATTAGGTACGCAAAGTTTTGGTAAGGCAAACTGTGATTTGCTGCGGGCCCCCTATCTACCGCACCCCGAAAGGGTCTATTCATTCCATTCGCACATATGCTAGGATTAACGCAAGTTCAACAATGAATATCGAAAATGTTTACAACGCCTATCCGCCAAAGTAAATGAGATTGAATGAATCTATGACTTGCAATTCTCACTCATTTTCAACATTGAAACTTGACAGGTATGTTTTACACGTAATCAACTAACCACTAGGATAAAGAATCTCTTGCTCTTGCTGTTTTAATTTATGTTGTTGTTGTCAGTAATAAGAAGCATCACCTGTTCGGTACTTGCGTTAGGACTTCTGATTTATCGACTTCCCCGTCTAGCATTTTAGCTGAATCTTAAAGTGCGAAGTGTTATTTGTAATTAGAGGAAACTGATATAAGTTAATTTTGCAATTTTGTGTTATCTAAAAAGCCAGTTTTATTTCATGACTAGTTTTCAACAATTGCTGGAGCTACACCTGAAAGAGGATAGTATGTACAAATCAACTAAAGTATTTAATTCAAAGTTAATCTATTGTTTTGCTATTTTGTTTTACATTGATGACGATGTAAACACTCATATCACTTGTTTGCAATAAATATCCAAATTAAATGTTTCCCAGTCAAACGAAGAATTTAAAGAAGGAAACTTTTGTATCATTTTAATAGCATTGCAAGTTAAGACCATGTTGTATTTCTGTTTATATAAGTATTCTAAAGATATGCACTCTATCAACAGCAATGTGTAAACACAAGTTTATATAAACATTCTAAAGATATGCACTCTATCAACAGCATTATGCAAACACAATGCAAGTCATTTTTCGGTAACATTTTGATAAATTTGTTTTGTTTTTCTTGGTTTCTTATATCAACGCGGCACAGGGGCGTACCTAATGATTCTTGTTGTGGGGAAGGATGCATGCCTCTAATTTGCTTACAAAGTGGGCGTGCAGGCCGAATAAGGGATGAAATCAGTGTTGCCAAGTATGGTTTGTTATTTATAGCTAAAACTGTCTTAAAATGGTTAGAATCGGCTAAAATCAGCTAATCTTTTATATATGTTAGATGGTGTGTACTCATACTATTATCAAATGAAATTACTATATACTAAGACTCCAGAACAAATTATTAATACAAATTGTACATTCACTCTTATTAAACTAAACAAATTTAATCGGCAATCGTAGACTTTTACCTGCTAAATTGAAAAAAGATCAGTCGGAAAATGGCTAATTTGGCAACCCTGAAATAAATTTGCCAACAGAAAGAGCATTGATACGCTCCTGACGATGCAATCTATTGGTGATTGAATTAGGACAGACTTTCAATCAATTTTATTGATATGTTTGTTAAATGACCTGGAAAACATCTGGTAGAGATACAGACCGCCTGATTTTCTAAAGAACTATACGTTGCTTTTCAAGTGTGAATTTGTACCGAGTGACACTGAATATGGTCGATCACATCACTTACGGGCATCAGGCTACGGTTGTTTAATAAAATTGCTCAGAAGAACGGGAGTAAAGAACAGTTTTAATACATACAGAGAAACAGGTGATTATTAATCCATACAATGGTCATATGGATGTAAAATGAAAAGAAACGTAAAAACCTTTTGAAATTTCTAAATTGTAATTCCATAAGATGTTTAACTTTCAAAAACTCTCAGTACAATCTTTTTAATTTCTTGCTTTTTTTTCTCTTTTAATAATGGGTAACTGAAGTCGAAGTATATGAACTCAAATGCATTTATAATTCTAGTTTTCTACGACTAATCTTTTTTCTTTTGAACACTACAAGTTAATTTCCCAACTTCTGGTTTACAAGACTAGTGATATAAGCTCTAAGCTATAGGGAGAATCAATTGTTTATTCAATTGATACATTAACAGTTTTGTTTAAATCATTGCACATATATAAGGCATAGGTTATCCTTTACATTAATATGGAAAATATTCAATAAGTTGTTTGGTTTAATTTCTAACAGTTAAAATCAATGAATCTTTACAGTATCCAGTATTTTTACATTAAAAGTTTCGTGAGTGTATCGACTTCTATCCTTGACCATACAACAACTCTAGTTAGCATACTGTCATCTTGTAGCAGAAAAAGGAATGGCAGTTTTTGTCGAAACGGTTTCGAATTTAACAAAATAACTCTGGTTGCAAAACCACATCGTTGTTTTTTCCTTTTTGAATTCAAAGTTTTCCTTTCAACTACTGTTATCTGATCCAGTGTGTGTATGTGCGTCCGTGTGTGCGAGCGCGCGCATGGGTGTAGAGGCGTAACAGGTTGCACGGAAACTGAAATCGGCAAGCAGTTCCAATTTTAACAGAAATTCATTTCGCATTATGCCCTTGGGAATAGCATGAATCCCCTGAGCTCTGTACTATCGTCAAATAGTTTGACAAAATATCTCATCACTTGCATTCCACGATGGTTGATGGGAAGAGAGTGGATAAGTGAGCACTTCGGTTAAACATCTCTCTCATAAAGCTACCATACTTGTTCAAGTAATAACAGCTGAAATCTGTTACCCTCATAATTAACTGTTGTGTACTCTCACTACTATTGTGACGTCGCCTCCTACCACTTCTTATTCGGCAGAGTGCCAAGTCTCGCCTTGAGCTGAAGTCTCGCTTTGGTGTGAGAGGTGCATTGTGGGTGAGCCTCGTTTTATGAGTAGAGGTCGAAGCCATTGTAAACAGGAGTGAGAGACGTAAGTCGTTCGAGAAGTACAGATTGTAAACTGAGTTACGGTTCAAGTAACCAAAAGTTATTTGTTACGTTGTGCAACTAGAGACAGCAAGGACACACATACCAGAATCGGCCAGTTCGGATTACACCAGGATCAATATTTTCGACACCCGAACCGACCATCCCATCCAAGCAAGACGACCGGACCTTGTAGTACTGAACAAGGGAAAGAGAACCTACCAAATAATAGACGTGGCTGTACCTGCAGATCACAGAGTGAATACGAAGGAAGGTGAAAATCTAGGAAAATACCAGGACCTGACCCGGGAGCTGAAAAAGGTGTGGAACATGAAGGTCAGGGTAGTACCAATAATAGTAGGTGCACTTGGAACAGTGCCAAAGACATTTTAAAAAAGATCGGAGGAGCTGGAGATAAGAGGAAGGATAGGGACTATGCAGATCACAGCACTACTGGGGCCTGCACGAACACTGAGGAGAGTACTGGGGGTATGAGACCTGCGACCACCAGTCGTCAGTAATGGCCTAACAGCTAAAATGAATAAGGCACGTGGGGGACGGGAGAGAAAGGAAGAAAGAAAAAACAACAAAACACCAAACTGGGGAAGGTTGGTACGGTACAAACCACAGCTGTGCTGTGAAATGTGAGGACGATGAGAGGAGGGTTGGAGGCCTGTGGATACTTATCGTCACTCAGCCTTCAACGATAACCACTAGACATGTGGTGAGAAACTTCTAACCACAGCACTGCTGTAGACTGAGGGAAAGTGAGAGGAGGGTTGGAGACTTACTGTCACTGTTTCCAGCGATGACCACCAGGCATCAGGTGTGAACTACTACTACTACTACTGATAATGATAATGATAATGATAATACATAATAAAAGAAAGATTATAATAATTAAGAAGTAGTATTGATCGATAACGCCTTGTTTGATGATATTTAAATGAAAAACAAGACTGTTTTATGAAAATATTCTATATTCCGTATATCTTCATCAGTCATTAAATGAAATATAATTCTGAACTCCAACTACATTCAATCGTCCAACGCGAGAATGTTACTTTCCACAATGGAAACAGAATTACAAATTAAACGTCATATTCTTTTGTTTTAACAACGTTTTGGGAGATTTTGTTAAATAATTTATAGTGAACACAACCCAGTTCACCGCAACAACTAAGACTAAGAACTCACGAGCCAGACGCCTGAATATGACGTTTAATTTTTGATTTAGTAATTTTTTGAAAAAAGAAAACATTGCATAGCGATGAGAATTATTTCTCTTACTGTAATCTGGGGGAGCTTAAAAGATATTGCGCAGCATTTATATTTTGCTGAAAATATCTATAAGCTGACTTTTTTTAGTATTTGCAGTATTTAATATTATGATGGCCGACAAAAGAAGACAAGCTTGATTCATATGATAAGCGTAGTACGATGTAATTCCTTTGAAGTTGATACGGGCTGTCGATCAGTGTGATACGAAGAGATACACGTTATTGATTGAAATATATTCGTGGTTTTGGAAATTTAATCTAAGTGTAAGTAATTGGATTTGTGGATATTTGATGAAAAGTATATAGCTGGGTGGGAATATATCATATTTAGTGACAATCGTGCATTTGGTGCTAAGTTTTTGCAATATGGCATGATGTTAAATATGACCATATCATTTTCAAAAATAGTTGGTGTCGACTTGTAGTGGCCTGTGCACGCAATCCAATATGGCCACCACCGAAAAGCGCCAATCTCGTATGTCCACTGCTGGTAGCCCCAGATTAGTGTGTAATACCACTAATTATATGCATCTCGTTATGAGAAATCCATTTATTTTTGCTTATCAGGGAGAGAGACTGAGAGGTCGCACACGCAACTCGCATAGAGAATCAACGCGAGACATGTGCATAGACGTGGTGGTAGGAGGAGGCAAGTGTTAGGATGCAGTGGTGGGAGTGGCGAGACAACGGGGGGGGGGGAGAGACAGACAGACAGACAGACAAACGTCGTATACGCAACTCACATAGAGAATAAATGGGAGACGCATGCAGGGAGATGGTGGTAGCGGGAGGATGATGAAGATGTTGTGGGGTGGAGTGAGAGGATGCGTGCGGTTGGAGGAAGGGGGAGACAAATAGAGAGAGACATAAAGACAGAAGTCGCACGCGCAACAACTGCAGAGAAGAAATGCATGTGTCTCCCGTTGATTCTCTATGCGAGTTGCGCGTGCGACCTCTCTGTCTCTCTCTCCTCCTCCCCCCTGGGCCTCTCCCTTCCCTGACACTCCACTCCTCCCCCTCTCCCCTTCTCCTACTAACATTACTCAACATAATAATTCGAGTAGACTTAAATGAATGAGGCTGCACAAACAATGATACGGAGGCCTGATCCAGCCTATCATAGATGTGTAATATGTACGAGCCGATAGTCCAGCCTAAATTATCTTTAACTATCTGTTTATCCGAGTATATGTGTTTGTACAGAGATTAAATGAAATTCAAATCCCAAGCTATGGTAATTTTAATTAAAAGACCATAAAAACTTATTTCTGACCTTAAAATGAACTTGAAATGCAAAAATAACGCTGGAAATTGATATACATATAATTAGCGGTATTACACATGAGATTGATGCTTTCCGGTGGTGTAAGATTTTTTTCTTTATTCATATAAAACACGTATGCAAAAACAAACCAATGTACCCATACAGTCATGTATATACGCTTACTCAAATATTATCGTATATCTATTTTACACACACGAACGAATTTTGAGTTTATCAACTCATCCGAACTGATCTCATTTAATCGTAAATGAAATAGAATCTGTATATATTAGGTGTGCGCAAAAGTTTTCAACGGTGTATTCAGTCTCTAGTTTTCACAAAAGAACGCTGGGAACACACTTCTATGCTATATAAGTGCGATTTGAAGGGTTAAATCTAGATATCCAGTGATCTCCTCTGTTGATATCACTTTTGAAACACAGATAAATATACCATGCAATTCTCGTTATAAGTATTAAAGTCCTTATATTATATGTATTAACAGTCACTATTTTATAAAAACAAATCAA
>VCCN01001529.1:2067610-2117445 GCA_006491835.1 Architeuthis dux
CCTGTTGGCCCTCCAAGACCAGGCACTCCATTTCTGAAGATTGAAATTCATGACCCCGGTCAACACATCAGATATGCATCAACTCACATTCAGACTGGAGACTTAGAGACCTGTGATAAAATTCACGGATATATTTGAATTTCTATTAGAAAATAGTTTAAGAAAAAATAATAGCAAATTTGGTTCAGTTGAAGAGTTCCATCAGCAATTTTGTGACGGAAAAACTTTAACCCCTCCCTCCAGCCAGTGGAATAGTCCAGTGATACGATCCACAAACCATTATTAGGTTAGATAGT
Organism: Architeuthis dux; assembly: GCA_006491835.1. Lineage (NCBI taxonomy): Eukaryota > Metazoa > Mollusca > Cephalopoda > Oegopsida > Architeuthidae > Architeuthis > Architeuthis dux. The sequence continues at coordinate 2,067,907 of VCCN01001529.1, forward strand.
AATTTCGTATGAATTGGTATCAGACCATCTATACTGGGAATCGAACCCACTAACAACGGCCAGAAATATTAACTTGATGATCATTACTATACGACGACTGTCCTGGTTTATTTTTTTTCATATGATCTACTCGCTAATCCCAGTTGAAAAAAATTCACGGATATATTTGGATTGAGATGTTTTTTTGTAGAAAAAAATACTGAATTCTTTTACTGGGAATAGTGCGTAGTTCGAAACAGTGGACAGGAAGTAATTTTGAAGCTAAACTTTACCCCCCCCCCCACACACACACCTTCAGCGAGTGGAAGAGTCCAGTGTTACAAATCCACAAACCAAGAAAATCACACTGTTCAATATTAGGTTAGATAAAGGTAAAAGTCGAATATACAAACATATTTTCCTGAGTATAATAGAAAACAGCACTTGTATGACTGGATATAACATATATTGTCCTAGTTAGCTGAGTACATTCTTAGAATAACAGGAATGCTTTGTGTTAAAATATTTTAGCTATAAAACGTTGATTTATTTGAGGCCATTGCAAAAATGAGACCGTTGCTCAATTTTTCTATACTGAATTAACACTGAATTATACAATGAAGTCGGTGGTTCGGATTTGGACCGGGGTCATAGTTTGCCGACTTTGTTTAATGTGGTAAACATCATGGCCGAAAAGTATTTTCATGTCCAAGGCGTATTTTTTGGTGGTTCACTTCGACTTTTGATTTTGTTTAAAGCAATTTATATCTAAGAAAACAGTTATTTTCCATGCACGAGCAAGATTATCGTCGAAAAAAGAAACTGATTTCATTGCCTATACAATGTGCAAAAAAACAGTTTGAGTCTCAATCGCCCTGTAATGAAATGAGATAATTCTAGCTCCAACCTTTTCCAAAATGGCGTCTTACTTGATGTCGTCTAAGCTGCATAAAACACAGCTTAACGATTCCTTTATCCACGTCATGCATGGATATCAAAAATAGGGAGACTAGAACTTTTTTTCTCCAAATGACACGTGAGAATATGGTCTGAACACAGATTCCTAGCACATGAGAGCTTCTCTAGAATCTATTCATATCAAATGTTGTGATATGAAAAACAAGTATATAGAACTGTTTCATTAATGAATAGTATATAATCGAACTCTTGCTATTGCATACAATTTACAAAAAGAGAAAATAGATTCAAATGATCACAATATAATTTATTTGTGCTCAAAATTCAGATTTGTATCTGATATGATTTCTCGTTGACAGAGGTAAATAAAGACAAGAATCATGAGGAAATTCTTAGTAAGTTAGTACCAGAACCAATCCTCTGTAACTAATGCTTAGTATAGTCATGTACTTGTGAAGTCCTATCATTAAATATCTACAATTCATAAAATAAACGATGCCAATAGAAACCAGTGTTTTCAATGAACTGAAACAACAGATAATCTACGAAAAACTCTTGTGATTTGAGTTGCAATCCACAATTGGCTAGTCAAATTTTTACAACGGGACATATTTATGATTGATCATAAACGTGTATGCTCTCCTATGGTGTGACTAAAATTAAAACTCAAATCACACCAGTTTTTCGTAGATTATCTGTTTCAGTTCATTGAAAACACTGGTTTCTATAGTCATCGTTTCTTTTATGAATTGTAGATATTTCACGATATGACTTCACAAATGCATGACTATACTAAGCATCGGTTACAGAGGATTTGTTCTGGTACTAACTTACTAATGGAAGCCTTATAACCTAACCAATAGTATTATAAGAAAACCAAATGCACGGACGCTTACCATTCGCAAGTTGTACAGCAGCTAATCATTATAATAACTCGATTGCTTAGCATATTTTAACCAATAGAAAGAAATTGAAGTGCCAACCAATTTTCAGATATTAGAACTTTAGTGCAGCCAAAAAATAGATAAATAAAACTATATAGAACTAGTTGAACCCGTGAAAATTCCGTAGGTGTTGACAACTAAGATTATCTCATACCTCTGCCTTTTGTCTCGTCCTTTGCCTGTATCTTCTCATTCTCTCCCTTATCCCTTCCAATCTTCGTTGCCCGTCCATGTTTTTATCTAAATGTTATACAAACATGGATTAGTTTCATATGCAAAAATCTCTCCATCTCAGTAAAATACCTAACTTTCTTTTCTTCCCCTCTCTCTTCCTACCCACTTATCAAACTACCTAACTTAATTTTCTGTCCCCTCCCTTCCTATCCGCTTATTAAACTGCTTAATATTTCCCTTATATTATTACTGAAATCGTAACACTCGAACGCAGGTAGGAACAAGCAGAATAATATTATATATCGTTTGTATTGGCAATGTGTTTGATTGTAGCCTCGGGGATACAGCGGCGATTCAGGCAACCATCAGCGAGCTTGGGAATTGACTCACCACAATGGACAAGTCCGGCAAGTTCAAGGCGTGGATTTATCAGCATGACATATTGTCCCTGTTAGTGTACGAGGTAACCCTGTCAACAGTAGAGGCACCGGAAAGGAGGATCAGCGGCCACCGTCACAGATGGCTGGGTCTGCCTCGCAGCTTGTGTAATGCAGCACTGTACGGGAGGAGCAACAAATCCCAACTACCTATCAGCAGCCTAAACGAAGAGTTTAGGGTCTCTCGCATGAGAGAGGCGTTACTATACCATGACTTGGTGCGGAAGGGCAGGAAGTGTTCTTTATCAGCCTCCCCACGACGGCAGATTTGACACAAGGTCGGATTAGGGTGGGGTCCTGCACGTTCGAGAACATGCAGGCAGGAGGGGTGGGGATCCCAAATCCCCATGGCTAGGGACCTGAGGGGGGAGAATCCTCAAGTGGAGAGCCAAGGAATGCCTGGAGATAGCGGAGTCGCGGCTGAGGCACAGGGCTTTGATGGGCACGGAGACATTAGGACGGTCAGGGTTGGGAGCTATTCTACAACCACACTATGATATGGCCCTGGGGGTGCTGGTAGGAGTTGTAGAAGACCGGATCAATAGGATGATGGGCAAGTTAGGGGTCTGCAGTGGAGAGGAAGTTGTCCCGGAATTATATCTGGCAGGCAGAACCCCAGAAGTTCATAATACAGGTTGTATACGATGTTCTATCAGTTGGCAACTAAAAGAGAAATTTTCGCGCTAGTTTGACTGCCGAAAAGCGCTAAAAAATGGCTAGAAACCACCAAAAGGACGCTAAAAATGGTCAGAAATACGGCAAAAATGTTTTAGGAGAAAACGCGCTAATTTAGCGCTTTTTGCACTGCCAAAACAAGAAACGCGCTAAATTTGCAACACTGTGTCCTACCCAGTAAACCTTCACCTGGGGCAAGAGTGAGTCTGCAACATGGCACCGTGCTCCGTGAGAGGCTCACATGAGCACATCCTAAGCAGTTGCCCGACAGCATTGGGGGAGGGCCGCTACCGCATGACCAGATCCTGAAAACGTTTGCGGATACCGTCTGCCAGAAGAGCATCGCCTTTGTAAGGGCTGGAGAGCGACCTCAATCACGGTCTAAATCAATGGAAGGTCTCCAGTGCCGCTGGGACATGTCATGGCTTGATCAACCCTAGCTAAGGTGCATGAAGTTGAAAGACCCGAAATACACAATGATCTCAGTAACATCACTTACGATGTACCGGAGCACCCTTTCACGTATCTCAAAACCGTGTTAGAAACTTTATTGGGATGCACTTTTGCTGTCCTTTTAGTTAAGTGCAGTTAAATTCCGGATCAAATTCACCATTAAAAAATAAGTTTTCATTCTGTTTTATTATTGAATTAATAGCGTTTCCCAACACAGCGAGCAGCACGCTGCTTCTTCTTGAGGGAAATTATCACTTCATAAGTATTATAATTAACCGACAATGTTTTTGGTGATAGTGATATTTTTAGTGCCTCCCTCGCAATATAAGATGGTTTGTGCTTGCTAGCGGTGAGAAGATCTAGTTGCCTTTTGTTCAAGAGAGAAAACTTTTTGATAACCAATTGAATTTTCAATGACAGAAGTAATGAACTATGTATTAACATGTGATTTATGCAGCCATCTGCCTCTTGCTTTCAAATTTATTCTGTTATAAATTTAGCGAACCTATATCTAGATATGGAAATTACACTCGCGTATCTAGATAAAGGTTCGCTAAATTTATAACCGAATACATTTGAAGGAAAGATACAGGCAGATGACGAGGAAATCACATGTATTATCTTTATTATTTAGGAAGTGCGAGTGGCCGAGTGGTTAACGGCACAGAGAATGGAATCTGCGATCAGGAAAAGCATATATCTATCTCCCCTCCCCGCAAACACGTCATGGGCCAGTGTGGCAGGGTAAGGCCCATCACCCACTATGTCTTACACTTAATTGGGAAAGGCCTATGTCCAACAGCGGACCTGAAAGACTGATAAAAGAAATATCTAGATATTGGCATTTTTAGGAACTATTCTTGCATTAAAAACTAAATTATCTAGCTTCACTTTACCGTAGTATGTAATTAAAATATTATTATATAAAAGCCATTGTCACTTTTTTGTTTGCTTGTTGGTTTCTGTCACGCTAAAGCAAACAAATATATAAAATTAACGAAAACCTGTCATCATTCGAATGTCCAATCTGGAGGTAGACAGGCAAATCGTATATCCAAAAATTGGGTAAAATTAAGTTAGAAATTAGCAGCAGATCAAGCAAGCAGCAGGCGTAATCTTCACGGCTACTGCTGATTACAGCTCTACCCGCTTTTGTTTACACTCATTACGTAGTACTGTACTAAGCCAAATGGAGGGAGATGTAGGTCAAAAGAGTGTGTGGCATCAACCCATAATTTATCCATTCATAACATAAATAATCACATTTTTCTACGGGTACTGTGCTAGTTATAAATAAAAATATATTGTTGCGGTGGAATTTGGTTTACATGTTTGTAAAATCATAAATTGTTTTGTTTCTAATTTCATTGACATATATATGGGTTATGTGTAGACTGAAATTTCAACGGTCATCGGTTGCTGGTGAGATAAATCCTTAGCGTTGAAAAGGCCGATTTTCAAAAATCTGACGATGCAAGTCAATGATCATTGTGGATAGTCCAGTATAAAACCTCTTTTCTAGGACAACAGTAATCGTCGTTTCCTGGAAATGATCACAAATTTACTTTAAATGGACAGATACGGCAGATAATAGATTCACTTTTAAGAGAATGAGCCTATTTTAAGTGCTTGAATGCACTCTGTACGTGACAAAAAAAGCCCATATCTTATTACCGGGGCCAGGAATTTGTGTTAAACTGCGTACGTGACAAACTGGACAGATCATATTACCGGTAGCCGTTAAAAGGGGCCCAGATTTGAAAATAGGAGGGAGTTGAGATCTGAAGCCGTTAGTGACAGGTCGCACAAAGGATGAGGGGGAGAGAGCCGGTTAGAAGCAGAGCAGTTTTAGATTTTAATCCAGCAGCGATAGGTCGGAAGAGGAGGAACACTTGATTTGGCTCTTTCACCCGGATGGGTTGAAGAAGGCGGAACAACCCTTGATTTTCTTAGTAGTAACTCAGAAAAGTGACCAACTCATTTAGAAAACTAAATGAAACAGAATTCCGTACCTCGAAGTAATCCGCGAACTGGCCCAGAAGACACTCTTAAATCAACGGAAATAAAACCACAGATTTCCAATTGAGGAACCTGAATTTTGTCGTCTTTTCTCTCCACCCACGTGGGAGAGCCTTTTCTCCGAAATTAATTTCCCTCCGCAGAAAGATCAGACCCGGAAAGAGAGTTCATCATCATCATCATCATCTCTTTCTCTCTCGGCGTGAAGAAGTACAACCGGCGTTATACTACAGTACCTAGGGTTGGTGTCACCCGGGGCGGAAACTCATGGTGTCACCCCCCTCCCCCGAAATTACACTCTTCCCGGGATATCTTTTTTCTGAAAGAGGACATCCAAAGGATTTTGGTACCCTATTCATGGGATCCTTGGGTGGGGGTGCCGGGTAGGCCTTGCTGTACCCCGGAGTACACCTTTTACAGTTGTGCTTATAACATTTCCCCAAAGGTTCATGTCTTGGGTTTTTTTCCTCTGTTATTCTACATAAAATCCCGCTTCGGTTCGTACCAAATTTGTTAATGGTGTATTTACTTCCAGGTTTGACCATTTTTTGGTGGAATTCGACTTGGCTAGGATGTTTCATTAGAAAAATTAATTACAAAAAAACTATATGACATTTTTAGGCAGTCATCTTGGTGTCACCCCTCTGATGGTGTCACCCGGGGTGGACCGCCCCCTCCGTCCCCCATCGGTACGCTAGTGCTTGAACGTGACCGTTGGTTGTTGTCTTTTCAGAGCAATGGCTAAGATGATAGGGTCATTCTATCCTTCATACAAGTAGAGAAAAATGTTGATGTCTGAAGGATTTTCTTCAGATGATTTCTATACTGGGGTTTTACTTTATTGAATCAGTGTGTTTAAACTAATCAAACAGAGAAGAAATATGGAGATAGAAACTAAAGAGGACGAAAACAAAAAGCAGAGCTTAACAAATTAATAAATTAAAAAAATGAGAAAAGAAAAAAGAAAGAAAAACACAAAAAGGATAGTAGAGGCTATCAGAAAGGGAAAAAGTTTAAAACAGGCCCGATCCGCAAACCATACTAGCAAGCAACAGATGCTCTCACTAAAGGATAAAAATGTCAAAATTATCAAAATTAGGGACAAATTGACGAAAGTAATGGAAGAATACTATGAAATTTGTACGCTTCAAAAAAAATATTACAAGTTTTGAGACCATATCACATATGAAATCAAGATTTTTTAAATAAATTATATCAAAGAATTTGAATAGTATTCATTTTAAGTGACACATATCAGTTCAATCGAACACTTCATGGATGTTATATCTAAATTTCCCGTCCAAAATGTAATAAAATCGAACTGTATTTTTTCTCTTAAATTATTTAATTACTTTGTTTATATTGCTTTTCTACCGGAAACTAAAGAATAACAAGTGTTTATTTTGAGTTCGTTTCGTAATTCCCTGGTAACATAACATGAATTCTAAAATAATCAATTTTAGCAATCACATATCGATTGGCATTTTCCAATCGTAGGACAAATTTGCAAAATTACATTTGAAATATTAATAATCGACAATATATCTAAGAAATTCGAACGCTATTATACCTTTAAAAGATTTATATTGAGACCGTGGGCGTCCGCTGCTATTTTCCCGAGGGGGCGGAGAAGCATATATTCCAGGGGGGGACAAAATCTTATATTTCCAGGGGGGACAAAAGGGTATATTCGGAATATATCTTAGTGGCAACTCTTTACACGATAGGCATCCCACCCACCATTTGTAATGTAAGCAAGTACGACCCACTGTACGGTTCCATTATCGTTTATTGACTATAAGGTTCCGCCCTCGGTGAAAAGACCTGGGGGGGGAGGGGGGCATACTTATCTAAAACAAATAAATAAGTGGATGGCTGTTACACACACCTGCTGAAAGCTGCCCCAATAGAAAAAAATACGTTATTTTCTCTCGAGACAGTCGTGTCACGAGAGAGAAGAGAAGAGTGCGCTTCTCGAGAGGGGGATGAAATCAGCAATCTTCTTCCCTGCGATCTCTGTCGTGGTTGAAAGAAGGGGATAAAGCCGGCAAAATATTCAGGAATATTTTAGAAGAATACAGTGATATTTAGAAACTAACTGGCAGATAAAATGAACTTGTTGAAGGAAGTGATCGAACTCGATATGTGCTCGATAGTTAATCGCAGCCACACAATTGTTCTGAAACTTATTTGTCAAAAGCACCCTAGTCTAATTGTTCTGAAACTTATTTGTCAAAAGCACCCTAGTCTAATTGTTCTGAAACTTATTTGTCAAAAGCACCCTAATCTAATTGTTCTGAAACTTATTCGTCAAAAGCACCCTAGTTTAATTGTTCTGAAACTTATTCGTCAAAAGCACCCTAGTCTAATTGTTCTGAAACTTATTCGTCAAAAGCACCCTAGTCTAATTGTTCACTACAGTGCACTCTGTGTATCTAGTAGTTGTTAAAAATACCCATGGGCATGTCAGCAAAAATGCATTCATTTTACACGTAATTACGAGACAACAAAAGGATGAACTTATTCTCTATATTAATTGCAAAGAAAAGGTTTCTCATAACAGACACAGGGAAGTGATTACTGGTGCTACATGATCTTGATAGGTATTAACGTTCCAGGAAATCGTGTTGCGATTGATACATTGAGGTTGATATTCATTAGAGTTTGGCATAAAGATACTTTAGCAATTTGTCACCATTCTGGAGAAAGGGTCTTTATTCGCAGACATGGGCGTCCGCTGTCACTTTTCCAGGGTGGCAAAGCATATATTTCCGGAAGGCGGGGGGGGGGCAAATATATACTCGGAATATATCTTCGTGGCAAACCTATGCTGCACCCGTCATTTGTAGTGTAAGCAAGTATGATCCAGATGTCAGATGATGCACTTGACCGTTGATGGCGACGCCTGACTTGACCATGGGGCGACACGATAGAGCGAACACCGGCGAATAAGAATACAGTCTTTTTATATGTGAGCACCAAGTTGGGATTACATAAAACAATTGTACAGCACCATTATCCTTCATTGACTATAAGGTTCCAACTTTCAAACACCCTCGCCCTAGTGGGGTGGGGCGCAAATTCCCCGTTTGGCCCACCCAGCGGATGCTCACAGATATGTTTGGGAAATTCATTCTCAATAATAAATCTACAGCCAAACTGAACGAAAAGTTATTAATATTTCGGTAAATGTATGAGAATATTGAGAAATGAATGAATTATTAATATTAATATTTCTGGCAGTTATTAATATTTCGGTAAATGTATGATAATATAAAGAAATGAATGAATTATTAATTATTAATATCGATATTTCGGGCAGTTATTAATATTTCGGTAAATGTATGATAATATTGAGAAATGACTGAGTCGAAGCAATAGTAGTGGACTGGGTGAAATTAATATGGCCACACCTAAATATCTGCGGCGCTAATTAGAAACCCGATGCTGACTTATAGAGACTTGTTTGCCCACCATAAATCGTTTGATCAGACCATGGGTCGGGGATTTTGTGTTAGAGTAATTGATAATTGCTGGTTGCAACCATATGACTTTATAAAGTGCGTATTTGTTCACTTCGATAATAAATCAATCAGACCAGAATGAATGAAAAGATGAAATGATGTATCAAAACTGCGGCCGTTACTACTTAATCAATAATCCCAATAAGGCTTTAGTTTCATGTTGCAACTTTCACAGAAGCAGGCTGGATATCCAATGCAGTGCCTTACAAAGAATTATTGACAGTGGACTTGTTTATTCCCTTTCATCTTTCTATCGTATTTTTAAAGGAAATCAAATTGTTTTTGTCTGTTTTGTTTTTTTAGATGAGGAATTGTAATTATTATGTATTGATTTATTCGAACTCTCATTCTCATCTTGATTGCTATAGATGTTATTATAGAAAGGTTGTAGGATGAGAACAATAGTCCGAATAAATTAATACATAATGATGACAATGCCTCATCTAAAAAAAATCGGACAGAAATTATCAGAATGGCACGAACGAAATATAATAACGAACTAATATAAAGGTTCTTATGGTCGAATGGATATAGGCGTTCGTCAAAGTGTTACAGTTACCTGGTGGTCGTGAATTCAATCCCTGGATCAGTTAGTGAAATCCACATATACTCTGGATCAATATGAACGATCAAAAACGGCATCACGGGGACAAGATAACCCAACAATCAACCAATACAGATATCCCCTAGAATGGACAGCCAAAATAATAAAAACTGCACCTGAATGAGATAAGAACGGTAGTTCGAATAAATCAATACATAAGTCCTATTGATCATGCATCCTAGAGTGCAAGTATACCTTTTTGTAATTCATTTTTCATTTAGCTAACAAATAAAATAAAAAAGACTAATCGTCTACATATTCGTAAAAAGTAACAAAAATAACTCCCAGGAGCCTTTTGATGTACATACTTAAAAATATATGACTCATATAAAAGTTGATTTTTAAAAGAGAATATTTAATTATATTCTTTCTTAAGTGATTTTTGTAAAACAATTACCTCGATTCTCAGGTTAAAATAACTACAGATCTCCTAGAGAGATTCTAATTAAGTTTAATTGCTTACAAGAAGCAATGACAAAATGACAGTAGGCAATATGTTCACATATTTTTCTTTCTCTTTTCTATTCTCTATCTTTATTTCGTTTTAGTTTTGAATTTTCACAACCATTTTTCCCCACCAAATATATTTAAATTATCATACAAGTGGACATAATGTTTTTTTTATAGAAGTCTTAACAAAATATATTCATATATATATATATGTAGAATTCTCAGATGTATTGTTAAACTATTTCATATAATGACATTTAGGAGAGAGAAAAACATCGGGACTCATAATGGAGGCTTCAGTTAAACTGAGCACATTTAATATATAGTAATGTCAATTTAGATTCCATAAAGATTGTTAACTAATTTTGTGTTTGCGCTAAGACAGGCAGGCAGGCAGTCAGACACACATTAAGCAGACATTTAGATGGAAAGCTCTGGCGCAATTGTGATGACTCATAGCTGCGATTTGAAAACATTAAATCAGGTCTGGTTAGTCACTCAACAGAAACCGTGATCAACACCTTTTGGCAGCATGCCGTGTTGGGGGAGATTAATTAAAAAAATTGGAAAACAAATTGATCAATGAATAAGTTACTTCTCTCGCCCCTTGTTGGGTAGTGATCACTAAAAAAAGTCCAAATTTTCAACAACAAAAAAACAAAAAACAAGCATGAATGCTGACGGACACAAACTAAGGGACCAAGTTAGCATAAACTTACATTGCAAATTGTCTCCTCCCACACACACACACTGAAAACATATTTAGGGGGAGGTTTTTAAAAATAAAAGCCCTTTAACTCCATCGGTGTGGACTTTATATAAATATTGTTATTGCAATGAATTATCGTGGTTTATTTATAAGAGAGGCTTCCTATATCTACCACATCTCCAAAAGAAATGTTGAATGACCCCAAAGTACGCTTTACCCATCAATCCTTTCTGAACGTAAGCCAGCCAGACCAACCTAAACTTTGAAGAAACCTATGTTGACAGTTTTGGTGACAGTTTTGGTTTGACGGTTTCTAATTTACAATACAAATATTTCTCTGCGAGGATTAAAAAATCGTATCAAATTTATTTTATTCTACGTGATTATCTCAGTTGTCATCTTCATGATGACTTTTCATAGTTTCTCTTCCCACGCATGAATACTTTACCGTCATAACCGAATTTTTTCTTCTTTTTAAAGCAAGTATGCTTGTCCTATATCTACCATATCTCCAAAGGAAATGTTGAATGACCCCAAAGTTCGCTTTGTCCATCAATCCTTTCTGAACGTAATTCAGTGTGGCATTATTTCTCAGACTGAACGACTCGTATAAGCGTCCATTCACCAAGCCATTACATTCATTTATGCATTCTAGTTCAAGTAAGAATCTCTAAAGAATTATTATTATTTATTTAACCCAGATTAGAAGAATATTCTTATTGTAATGAAAACGCCCCCATAGTATTTTTGTCAAGTCCAAGTCTGGAGTTGACTTTGTTTTTCTACCGTAACGAGAACAACAAAAACATTCCTGTACCGTTATTTGAAACCACGATCAACTGATAGCTAGGCTGGTCTCTTATCAACTGAGCTAAATTGACAATACTTACATTAGATGCACAGGGCTTATCTCATTCTAATAAATAAATACATTTATACTAAAAAAAAACAATATTTTTATAATTTTTAATTTATTATATATACAATACAAAAGTTGCAGTAATCATCTTCAGTCGGAATAGAAGTGGGAGTGGAGTTTGATTCTGCAGCAGCCAGACTTGTCTCTCTTATTGCAACGAATTATCGTGGTTTATTTATAACAATATTTATATAAAATGACCACAGAAAGATCTGCGTTAAACAATGCAAATGTTATCGATGACTCCTATCTGGTAATTGGTCTCCCTTGCCTTCAATAGTGTATTTAACACAGAGATTTCTAATTTCCAACCCTTTTTTGTCAATATATTTATGTTTATATTCATATGAATATGAATGAATATCTTGGCATATCAAACTTCATATAATAAAGTCTGCTCATCTTTTATGACCCTGAATATAAGATAATCTGTTTTTGTACTCTTCCTTCAGAAAAAATGACAAGTAGGACGTAAAAGTGGCGCTCTGATGCTCCAGGATAAACCACACCTTGTCACAACAATAGACATTTTAGCCAAACAGAATTCTCGATAAGAAAAAATACATATACGTCGGTTCTCAAAAATGAGGATTGACACCTTGCTCCAACAAACTGCTAACCACCACAATCACATCACAAATAAATATAATCGATTATTCTAGTGTTAGGTTACATACATCTAAAACCATATTCATCCAATGGAACCTTTATGATATGCTGCCACGAAAAGGTTATTCCGGGGTCAAACACCTGTGCGGAAATGTAAGTGACCCGCTCACCTTAGGAAATAGGTATATGCGTGGGTGTTCAAAACAGGATGTGGGGAGCGGAAATGACACCTGCGTAGGCGTTCGAGAAACCTATAAAGCAGAGCCGAAGAGCAGACACGAACAGAAAACACGGCACTTCAAAGAAGAGACAGACATCAGCGGAGCCGGAAGGCCCGAGACCGCTGTCCCTGTTGGGGACAGACTGACGGTTCTCCTTATCTCTCTCCCACTCTTCATTCCCCGGCCGACAAAGATGTAAGCTATGAAATAAAAATATGTCCAGATATTTTTACAAGCAAGTCTTCGAGTTTCCTTTCTATCCAAGTCCAGGACATTCACCCCACTATACAACACCTTATCGAATTAAACATTTAGAAATGGGATATAATGTCGATGTTGAAAAGGAGGGATGCGATTGATTGTGTGCTCAAAAGATAACAGATTTCGTAGTTTAGAATATAAAAAAACTGGACAAATAAAAACAGTTACAGTAAATAAAAATAGATGTTAAGATGATGTCACCATCGCAACAGTACTTCATCAGATAGTAGGACAACAGTATTCAACAATGGGAAGAGAAAACACTCGTGATAACGTTTCTACAATGCCATAAAATATGAAATGCTCTGAAGTGTCTGCTGCCCAGAAATGTCTATTTTCTCAGGAACTTAATCCTAGCCAGCTAACCGTTTCTGTTTGTGTGGTTATAGACAAAGCAAGCAGAGAAACGTAGAGTGGTTATAGTTCACAGTACAAAATGAAAGTAGGATGCCCAAGCATGATTCATTTATTTGCACAAATAATATTCTCAAGTGTCATTCATAATTTACATTGTGCAACTCTTTTACGACATTGAAAATGTCAGGAATTTATTCCACAAGAAGATAATGCTTTCACCCGAAACATTTATATACAAATATTATATAAAAGTACCAAAACTTTACCAAAGATCTCGAAAATGTATTTGAGCTTTTAAAATTCAGAGTTTTTTTTTTTACATTGATTACCCAAACACACACCCAGTGTTGCCAACTCAAAAAATATTTTCGCGCTAGTTTGACTGCCAGAAAGCGCTAAATCTTTTAAAATTGCCAAAAACCACCAAAAAAGATGCTAGAAATGGTAAAAAAAAGCCAGAAGATGGCCAAATTGTTTTAGGCGAAAACGCGCTAATTTAGCATTGTTTGCAATGCCAAAACAAGAAACGCGCTAAATTGGCAACACTGCACACACCGTGAAAAATAAAACGTATATTACCACTCTGTACTCTTGTAGAATGTTATCGACCTAGTTTTGGCGTAAAATGTCATGCCTCTCAGTGGCTGGTCTACTTTGCTGACCATTAGGTCGCACCACAATTACTTTACGATTCCCCTGTTGTACAGTAATTTAGTTATTTCAACACGGAATGCTTGATTAGGAATAGTCGTTTCGCACTGAGTGATAATTTCTTTTTCTTTGAACGTGCCAATAAATGTATCGTTGGCAAGACATTTTGTTCTGATGCTCTCATTAATTATTTGTAGTTATGACTGTTTCCACTGGAGTCGAGGAAACCGTTTTTCATTTATTCTATGAAATTAGCTGTCTCTGTCTTTCTCTCTCTCTCTGTCTTGCCATCCCTTCAGGGCGTGGTCGATCATGACTCTCTACCGATTCTTTTCTTTTGTTTGCCGCACGTGATTGTCCTTACCGGGAGAGGGGTCGGTTTCGAACGAGCTGACCCCCTTCATGTTGTTGTCTAATATCTGTAAACCGTGCATTGCCATGATTGATCATGATTGTTCTTGAGAAAGATATTGGAGTAGTTTCCCGTTGCCTCTTCCACGATGTTGTTTTTTTTATCGAGACAACATCTCTACTCTTTACTCTTGGAGTTCATCCGCCCTTTGATAGGTCTTATTTGTATTCCTACTGGGTTGCTAATCACCCTGCTCATTTAGTCACCGACCATGGAACAGGTAGTACTGGTTTACATGGTGCCAGTAGCAGGTGAACCTTGACCTGATCACAATGCAGATTATGATATGCAGTTTTGCTTCGATGCGGAGTTCAAAACAAAACTTAAATCCATTTCTTTTCGCATATCAGCTTGTTACTCGTATCTAATTATAGCTTTGAAAAGTAATGCTTGAATGTGGGATTGAATTACAATGAATGAGATTTATGCATCATGTCTATCTAATTGTCTGTCTTGGGACAAACTCATGATGATTGTTTAGTAAAGGAAATGTATGCACATCTATTTAGTTATATAGTTGGTTTCAGGGGCGGATCCAGTCTGTTGAACTGACCGTCTTCCAAAATTGGGGGGGGGGGTGAAAATTATGTATCCAAGATTGGCTAAAATTGTGTTTCAGGGCATATCAGCTACTAAAATTAAGATAAATAAACATTTTCTGAAAAGTTCTGAGGGTCTTCAAGGTTGTCAAGTGTTGAGACGAAAAGATTTAAAACTTGGAAGACGCTCAGAAAACAGTGTAAATAAAGATTTTCGGAAGATTTCTGAGGGTCTTCCAGAATACCTTGGAAGACTCCCTGGATCCGCCCCTGGGTTGACCATCGTGGCCGAAACGTCTGATTCCTGGGGTGCACACACGGGGACAGAGAGAGCACTGGAGTGTTGTGTGTACGGATGATAAGCCTATATGCACAACAAGCTGTGTGTGAATGTTTTTTTTTTTTAAGTGACAGTTTCTTTGCACGGGGATAATCCCATTCTCTTGGCCTCCAAGGTCAATTTCCAGCGATACGACGAGACGTCACAACTGGCGGCCATTTTGATTGCATATACACGTCTATCTCAATGTTATTAATGAAAAAGTAATCTTAATTTGTATTTTCTCGGATTTTCTTGTTCATGTCTTTCTATTAACTTACACTCACTTTATAAGTGATATACACCAAGTAAAGTGTTTACTCTACAAGTTGTTATTTACGAACATCTAAGCTCGTTGTAGTCGGTCCATTTGTCCGTTAGTAAAGTCTGTGGTATGAAGCCTATAAATCTATTTGTCTAATATCCATCTATGTATATAAAGAATAACATTTCAAATTTATACTTGGAAAACAGATAAATTCAAACATCATGATCTATAATTATTTTCCTAATGAAGATTTGTCGTATATATAAAAAGATCTGTTTTGTTTTGATTAAAATGTCGTTGCCAATTGTATAATTACGTATATCATCAAGCAACTAGATACAGTTTGTCTCTACTTACATTACAACTGAACTTCGTAAACAAATGCCAATGGAATAATGATCCGTATCAATAGATCACAGCGATCAGTTCTTATTTCACTGCCATCGCGTTAAGTCGCCAAAGGGGGGAAATAGTGTCTGGTCTGAAAAGAAAGAAACCTGGTGAAACTGATATGTATCATGTTTTATTTTGAATAAATGATTTTGTCCGCATTATACGCATCGATTGTTGGTAAGACCTGCAACTTTGTAGGTGATTAGGTGAACAATAATCACAACTTATTAACTTCTAGGCAGGGCCTATGAGATGGGGGTACACGGGTACATCGTACCCAGACCTAGGGTCCCAAGGGGCTCGGAAGCCGAAGAAAGCTCTTTCATTCCGAGATTAGGAGATATATCCTACACTGAAAGATTAAAACAACTTAATCTAGAATACAGAAGAAAACGTGCTGACCTACTAGAGGTCTATAGAATCCGGAACAACATACATAGAGTGGATGCTGACGTTCATTGCTCAAAATGCCCTGATAAGAAAATGCTGACTTCATCTATGGGCAGTAAAACCAGAGGACACAGCGATAAACTACAAATTCAGACCTCCTCTGGTGTTAGAAAAGATTTCCTCTCGGCTATAGCAAACGCATGGAACAGCCTAAGTGAAAAGACGGTCACATCTGAGATTATCAATATTTTTTAAAATAATCTTTATTCTGATATCGGACATACCAAATTTCACTACCCAGCCCAACTACACTGAAGCTGGCTTAATGACGCAATTAACTGCTGTCAAAAAAAGACTAAGCTATTTACTATTTTACTACTACTAACCGATCCATTCCACCCCTTTCTCATCTTCCATACCCTTTTTGGCCTTACAGCACATGGCATAAAACAATAGGGGATAAACCCAGGATGACTAAGGGAGAAGGGAGAGAGTCCCGAAAGAGACTCTGTGAGGAATTTTATTAGGGGGTACAGAGTCCCTGCTGCTAGGCTATACTGGTTTGAGGAAATGACTCCGATAATAGTCATATATATGAAGAAGATAAGGCGGTGACACATCGTTTTCGGGTGTATATTCCTGACTCTTAAAATCAGGGTTGCCATAGTGTTCCCAAAATCGGACTAATTCTGTCATCCCTGCTAGAAATCTGTCATTTCGGACAGAAAAAATTGATGGTTAAACATAGCTAACAGTGACTAAAAGTTGCTAGATTAGTATCATTAATTAAAATAAATAGCTAGATAATTATCACAATTATTGAAATAAGTAGCTAAAGGTGGCTAATGGTAGCTAGATCATCATCACAATAATTAAAATAAATAGCTAATAGTGGCTAAATGTAGCTAGATTATTATATCAATAATGAAAATAAATAGCTAAAAGTGGCTAGAACTGATATCCGATATCTAAAAACAACAAAAAATATCTAAATTTAGATATAAAATATCTAAGTTGGCAACGCTGAGTGGGGCCATAAAATCGGACAATTTTGAATGTCATGATTCTTAAAATTTTTAATCGGACATACAGGCCGAAAAAAGGACACAATGTCCGAAATCCGACAAACTGGCAACCCTGCTTAAAATAGAGATCGAGACACAGAGTAAAAAGATATTGCAACATAAAAGTATAAATAAAATCTTTAAGAATTATAGTGCTCTATTCTTCAAGACTACAAGTAGCTAGATTATTATAGCAATAATGAAAATAAATAGTTAAAAGTGGCTAGAACTCATATCTGATTGAGTTGGGAACTTCAAATTATAACTCACCGAAAAAGTAATACGTCCATGAATTACGAGAATGAATCAATAAATCGGTAGCCCTACAGTTATTTGCTGAATTTGGATCTGAAAATTCCACTGTAAAATGCTCGCTCTATATGATTAATGGAGAAGCGTTGGGTTACGTGCATTGACAAGGAAGGAGATTGTGCTGAAAAGTAAATATCTGTTGTGTGAAATAAATGGTTTTCTCATGATTAGGCTGCGGACTTATTGATGTACCTACGTAGTCTAAGTGAAGATTGCATAATTGTTTTAGCGAAAAAATAAAAGAACATTATGGTGAAAATGTTCATACAAAAATGCTTCTCGGAATTTTCTTTTAAGAATGGTAGAAACTAGTTTCTAAATATTCAAATGGTTCTTCGGACGATTGAACTCCTTCTTGTTATATGTGTTGTAAACACGACGTTTCGGCCGATCCATTCTTCGGCCTTCTTCAGGTGTAAAATCCGAATGTGATGGGTTAAACAACGTCTATTACGAGTTGCAGTAACACAAACTACACAACGTCTATTACGAGTTGCAGTAACACAAACTACACAACGTCTATTACTGTTGGATATTCGTGTGTCCTGGACTTCATTATAAAGGAAACTCGAAGACTTGCTTGCAAAAATATCTGGACATATTTTTATTACACAACATACATCTTTGTCGGCTGAAGAGTGGGAGAGAGATAAGGAGAACCGCCAGTCTGTCCCTAACAGGGACAGCGGTGTCGTGCCTTTCGGCTCCGCTGATGTCTGTCTGTCTTCTTTGAGTCTCGGGATTTCTGTCCGCTCCCAGGGAGGGATGACAGTCTTCTGCCTTTCGGCTCCACTTTATAGTTTCTCTAAGGCCTACGTGGTGTGATCACGGTGTTAATGACCGGTTCCCATTTCCTGTTTTGAACACTGACAATATTTAGACAATATGCCCATCTCCCGAGGTGACTGGGTTCACCCACATTTCCGCCACAGGTGTCCGGATACATAAATCATAACATTACGAGTTGCAGTGACACAAACCACACAACGTTTATTACGAGTTGCAGTGACACAAACCACACAACGTTTACTACGAGTTGCAGTGACACAAACTACACAACGTTTATTACGAGTTGCAGTGACACAAACTACACAACGTCTATTACGAGTTGCTGTAACACAAACTACACAACCGCAATTACCCTGTTTCGGTGTTTTTGCTGCAAGACGAAGGCGATGTCTTCAAGATTCAGGTTTGTTGTTTGCTGTTCATGGCAATTGTGCCTAAATTGGGAAACTGCATTCACCGCTCGCACTGCTTACTGGCGGCGTTGGAGCAATTTGAACCAGTTCAAAGATGGCATCCCTGTAGGGGAGCACAAACTAACTTGGTCAATGAGTTCAAAATGCATGACTTCCGCTCGATGAGACACTATGCACTGTGGCATTCCGCCTTCTGGTCGTCTAAGTTCATCCGATATGTCTCTGCCATGAATTTGAGACCATCAATGTTGAGAAACTGGTCACTTTTGGCTTTAAGATGGGAAAGGCTCTTCATGATATTACAGTTTTCTACCGAAAAGCGGCAGCGGAGATCTGAGTAAACCCGATCCAAAACAGGAATGAAGGCCTCACAGCGAAAAATCACGAACGGCGTCACATTAAGATTAAATGTTGCAAACCTCGGACAAGGCTGCTGGGAACCCGGGCTTGCCCTGGCCTGACGCCGCCAGTGCTCCAGAGAAGGGCGTGTTGCAACATTATGTTGTTGATGCTTCATATTTGAAATGAAAGACTTTTGAAGGAGATCTTGAATGAGAGAATGAATAGAGTCAATAGACTGTCAGAACAAAATCTAGTAGTCCATTTTTAATTAAATTTTACATGTATACTGAGAGATGTTTCCCTAATATTTGTCTATCTTAAGCCATTGAAAGTAGTATTGTGTTTAGTGGGTACCATGGCCCATTTGTTTAAGGTGACGGTGACGTCAGCTACTACGTTAAGTCATGCTGAATAATTTGAATATCAAATCAAAACAAAATAATCATCTCGGCACTTCTGACTTGTTTTGGATACATAAAAAATCTTTTTCTAATACCTAGTTTAAAACAAAACAATAAAAAATAACAAATTACTTACATTACAGTAAGCACCGATATTTCTGTTAGTTTCTGCTTCGCTTTCACATCTTCACTTCAAAATAGATTATTAGCGATTGAATATATTTTCATTTAAGAAAAATGGTCATAATCTTTCGAGTGTTACAATTTGCGATTGGCCTATTATTGTAAAATGTGTCATGTACTGAGAAAATGAAATATATGAAGTTTTGCGGAAGAAAAAACAAAACCTTTCTTATGTATCAAAAAAAAAGTCAGACGTGCCGAAATTATTGTTTTGTTTTGATTTGATATTAAAATTATTCAGCATGACTTGACGCAGTAGCTGACGTCACCGGTGTCATGAAAAGGGGCGTCCCTTTGGAATGAGCGAAATCTCGGTCCCGAACGAGTCACAAGCGCCTAATTTTTAATCGTTGTTTCAATCAATTTATTACACCTGCCAACAAAGTTGGAGAGGTATATGTATTCGGTTGCGTCTGTCTCTCTGTCTTTCCGTCTGTCCAGTAGATCTCCCCCAAAGTATTCAATGACATTTTGTGGAAGGGTGGACAATGGTGTAAGAAAGAATTGGTTAAATTTTGGGGCAGGTCCAGGAATTCTTTTTTTATTGAGAGATATCTTTCCGTTTTTTTCTCTTACATTTATGTATACGCTCATGACTGTCCACTCGATATCTCCAAAAGTTGTCAATGAATTTCAATGACATCTTGAGAAACGATGGACGAAACGATGGCTACGAAAGAAATGATTACATTTTGGGGCGGATCCATGCATAATTACCTCCCCTATGTCATATTTACATGTCCACACCACCTAATATCGCCAAAGTTTCATGAAAGTCCACACGATATCTCCAAATGAATTTCAATGAAATTGTGTATAAGGGTGGGCAATGCGTCATGGAAGAAGCGATTACATTCTTGGGCGGATCCATGTACAATTATTCCCCCCGACAATGGCGTCAGCAGAGGTATGCGCTCTCTGAGTGATTTCTAGTTTACATTGTATTCGTATGAATTGCTGAAAGAAAGAATTCGTCGTCCGTCTGGGAGGAAACTCTTTTCGTGGGCTAAACATTAAAAGGTTTGTGTTGCTGTTGCCGCAGAAATAAGTGATTCTCGACTTTGAATTAATTTGTTTTCGCACAACAAAGGTGCTTTGTGCTTCAACAATTACTTTACTATTTATTTTTAATTTGCAACAAGCAAATATATTCTCACACCTTCAAGTTATTTGACTTTTATAAAATATACACCCACAGCCCAGTGGTTTTAAAAAAAAATAATTTTAAGTTACGTATTTCCTTTAACAACAACTCTATTAATTCTAATCAAGACACTTGGACTGTTCTCTCTTTTAAACCAATCGTCCACAATAGAACTTGCATGAATGGAAACAGTGACTGTTCGTTTCAAGTACAGGGTGTGTGAAAAGAAACTCCCTATTGGAAATTGGTAATAACTTTATGATTTATTGGTTGATGGTAATCAAACTAGCTTTATTTTGGACCATGCAGTGATAGAATTTGCCTGCTGTATTAAAATTGTGTTTCGGTATGGCCTCGATAGACCTTGGCAGGAAGTCCGGACATAACAATGTCGAATACGCTCTCCCAGCTGAGTTTGTGGTTAGGCTCGGTACACATCCTCCTTCGCCCACCTCCACAGGAAGAAGTCATGGAATATTTTCAAAAGTTACATATAATTTCTAATAGGAATTAATTCTCACACACCCTGTCTTTTACTTGTATTCTTTGAAGAAAAAATATCACAACTGTAATCTTTATATAAATGTATCTATATGTTAAATCAATAAACATGCCGAAGCTAGCTCCCAGCAAACCTCATTCCGTTTCCAGTCCCAGAAAACGCGGACCGGAAGTGGGAACGGGGAAGGCCCACTTCTTAACAAGCGAAGAACCCTATCACACGTGTTATCTTGTTCCGTCTTCTTTTCTTAACACGCTTAAACACGGTTATGAATCAAACATATTCTAATCTCACACAGCTAGAATAAAAAGACTAACAAAGCGTGCAGAGGCACTAAACACAACCAGAACGTTACAACAACGATTTTGATAAACTTTGAGCTCATTAATTCTTTGCATAGCTAAAACAGTATTTACATTTAGTTTGTCGATAGATAGTAACACGTTCTTTGTTAATTTCTTGAACACTCACTGTTATATTCTGGTTGAGGTAGTAGAACCGTCAAATGAAGACGTCGACAGCTTGTGTTCAATAAAGTATTAAACTTCATTCAACGTCAATACCTAATAAATTAATTATTTTATGGTAAAATAAAGTGGGTTTTTGAATTCCTCATGTCTGAAACCCATTTAAAGTCTGAAACCCTTTTAAAGTACTCAGATATGTCAACTGGGAGACGAGATATGCAATCGTTTTTTTTTTTTGGCGGCCATTGTGTTTTATGCAAATGAGGTAGTTCCTCCCAACTTCTTTCTTGGGAACATTTTTTTTCTGAAAGAGGACACCTAAGGAACATTTTGGTACCCTAAATGTAGAATCATGGGGGAGGGGGTGCACGGTAGCCCCTGCTGGCTCCCGGACTAAAGTACATGCGAGGAGAATCCTGCCAGCCCCAAACGAGCTACGGCTTATAATCCACCGAGATGGAAAAATTCAATTCCACAGATTGGGTTAATACACAACATTCACTGAGAAATTCAAAATAATTTTATAACAGGCTTTTTATACACTTTTGTATTCTCAGCGGAAATTACGATTGGCAAGAAGGTAAAGTAATGAAAGTTAAAAATGAATTCACCAAAATCTTTTTTTAAAATCCATTCATTCTATGATAAATTACTCAACCAAAGACTGCAAAGATTGGTGCTTTCATTCAATATTCATCTGGGAAAGGAAACATTTGGAAAAAAATCCCTTCTGTAATTTATTTTATTAAATAACCCCTGGTATCAAAAATATGATGAAGACTAGCATTCCAAGGGAAATTATGAATCACCGCCACCCATATATGCTGTGATCATCAAAAACGGTCAGAATTTTCAAAAAACAAGCGGGCCTGTGATCAATTTAACATACAGTTACATTGCGTATTTAACCCCTCTCTAACAGTCTATTTAAGGGTGTATTTTCCAAAAAACAAAAAACATTTTTCCTACTCATTGAGGTGTGTGTGTGTGTGTGTGTGTGTGTGCAAAATTTCAAGTTTCTACTATGAATGGTTATGGCTGGGTGAAGTCCGGATACATAGATAGATACGAATGTCAGAACACATGAATAATCTAAACCCAGCAATAAACCAGTGTTGTGGGTAGTGGCATCAGAAAATGATCTTGCAATTATAGGCCAGTGGTAGATTGTTGTAGAAGGGACACAAGGTTTCATCAAGCAGATCTTTTCATTGGTGGTTGGTAAGCTCTTTGAACTCTCTCTCTCACACACACTTATTTAGCTAGATGAAATTTCTGCTTAAGAGCAACACAATCTACATATATTTTATTAAATTCCAAATCTGTACCTGAATTAGATGCGCAGGGGAGTATAGCGCTTGGGAGTGGCAAAAATGAGGTCGACTGTATCAGATTTACATTTGAAAATTTACATACAAATTACTGCAAGACGATCCTCTTTGCGAATAGACTTGCATTTTTAGAATCTTATTACTTCATAAATAAATAACAAGATTTAAAAAAAAGGTAGTG
Organism: Architeuthis dux; assembly: GCA_006491835.1. Classification (NCBI taxonomy): domain Eukaryota; kingdom Metazoa; phylum Mollusca; class Cephalopoda; order Oegopsida; family Architeuthidae; genus Architeuthis; species Architeuthis dux. The sequence goes on from VCCN01001529.1 coordinate 2,091,261, forward strand.
GTAGCCTATATCTAAAGATAGGTTTCATATCTGATATTAGAAATCTGATATTATTTGTTTGGATTTGAACTCTGACGAAGTAAAAGTACCTACTAATGTATACACCGATGATATTCAATAAGAAAACATATATTCTATCCTTTTATCTGTCTCTACATTAAAACAGAGAAGTTGAGTAAATTCTCATATAATATATATATTATAAGTATTTGAACAGACAGCCATTTTACTCCTAATTGCTTGGGTTTGAGAGTTAAAAACAGGAACATTACGCAAGAAGAAAAAAAAACATTTGTTTTGCAATCAAAATAACAAGGGGTGCATTTAGTCATGTTTTGTGGTTCTGATTTCTAAATTTCTTGAAAATGTTTTTTTTTTTTTAAATTTAATTGTTAAATGAAAAAAGTAAGATTTTTTGTTCCTATCCTTCTAAAATCTTGTTCAGAATTTTTCAAGGAGATTAAAAAAGCGAACTCACATTGCTATATGGAAGAGTTGCCAAACTAGTAAGTTAATTTTGTCCCCCCACCCCACCCCACCCCCTGCTCAGAATCCATAATGGCCACTGCAATCTCAGGGATTGAAAACATATTTTGTGCTCAATACTTTTTTTATGTATAAATTATCATTGATAAAAAAAGTATTGTTCATAAGTATTTCAACAAGCACAAACTCTGTTTTCAATACCTGCGATTTGGGTTTGAGAGTTAAAAACAGGAACATCACTCAAATTAGCAATCAGAACCACAAAACATGACTAAATGCATCCCTTGTTATGTTGATTACAAAACAAGGGATGCATTTAGCCATGTTTTGTGGTTCTGATTGCTAAATTTCTTCCCATGACGACCTCGATTGTGGTAACCTCTGCCATGTCTTACCGGCAAACCTTTCTATTTCAACCCTCCATCTTGTGTCTTTTCCTACTGCGTTTACTGCCCCATGGGCATTAATCGGTTAGTCTTTTTCCCTATCTATTATCATCTCTTCTTGCTGTGACCAGCCCATCTCTATTTTTGCTGTTTAATCATGTGTATATTATCATTCACTCTAGTCCTCCCTCTGATCCATGTTGATCTTTTTCTATTTCTTAGAGTTATCCCTAGCATTGCTCTTTCCATGGCTCTCTGTGCGATTCTAAGTTGGTTTTCAGTTTGTTTGGTTAATTTCCATGTTTCGCATCCGTAAGTCATGGCTGGTATATGCAGCCGTTGTATACTTTACGCTTTAGGCACATTGGCAAGGTGCTCTTCAGAATGTCTCTGTTCATACCAAATGCTTTCCAACCTATCGTTATGCGTCGTTTTATTTCGCAGTCATGGTCCTTCTCTAGCTTTATTACCTGACCTAGGTAGATGTATTCATCGACCTCTTCTAGAATCTCACCTATCTTTATGACCTTTTTGGGAACTTTATCGTTGACCATTACTTTTGTCTTTGTTCTGTTCATCTTTAAGCCTACCTTTTGCTTTCCCTATTTAGATCAGTTAACATGTTTTGTAGTTCTTCGGATGCTTCCGATGTCATGGAGATGTCATCGGCGAAACTTAAATGGCTTAAGTATTCTCCATCTATGTTTATTCCCATTCCCTCCCAGTCAGTTTTTCGAAAGATGCTTTCAAGGCTCGCTGTGAATAGTTTAGGTGATATTGTATCCCCTTTGTCTTACTCCTTTCGCTATCTTAATCTATATAGTCTAATTATTGCAGTGCCATTCTCGTATATGGTTTGGATAATTTGTATGTAATTCTCGTTAACGCCTTGTTCTCGCATTGACGGCCCCCTTATTTCAGCATGGAGTCCCTGACCTTACTCCTCTTAGGTCCTCAGGCTAAAATTATTGCTGGACTCTCCGCACTTGAAGGCAGCGATGGTCCACACATTTCTCATACTTGGAGAGAGATAAAAAATCTTTTAGAAAAAGTCCGGAGACGAGCAACTAAGTTAGTACCGGAATTAAAAAGTATGAGTTATGAGGATAGGTTAAAAGGAGTTAGGGTTAACATCATTAGAAAAAAGGAGGGATCGGGGAGACTTAATAGAAATGTTTAAGATTAGGCATGGTTTAGAAGTAGTAAACCATGATGTATTTTTTGCTAGAAGGGGGTACAAGGGTCTGAGAGGCCATACATATACGGTAGAAGTAAATTGAATATCAGAAAATTCTTTTTTAGCAATAGAGTGGTAGGAATAGATTACCGGAATATATAGCGCTATCAACAGATATAAATGATTTTAAGAAGGATTATGATGTTTATTACACGACCGCAAAAGGTTTAAGGCCCTAGACATTGTGTAAATATGATTGGTATGATGTGTGCTTGTATATACAAATTGTATACTTTTTATACGAATTGTATACTTTTTATACGAATTGTATACTTTTTATACAAATTGTATACTTTTTATACGAATTGTATACTTTTTATACAAATTGTATACTTTTTATACGAATTGTATACTTTTTATACGAATTGTATACTTTTTATACAAATTGTATACTTTTTATACAAATTGTATACTTTTTATACAAATTGTATACTTTTTTCACACTAAAATAATATGTTCTAAAAATGTTCTAAATGTTCTATGAAGCGCTTCTGATCCAAGGGCCATACTCTATTTTGCAAGCATTAAGCAAACAATGAACAGTCTTGTCACTGTAGCGAGGTTCTTATATTTTACGGTAAATGTACATGTATATACTACGACTGGGGCTCGGTTATCACATAGTAGGAAACAATATTAAGACAATCAATTTCTGTGAAATTCTGGAGAAATGAGTAAGTCGTTATCGTAGGAGTATTGGTGTCGTGAGAAGAAAAGGACTACTAAAATAAGAACAAGTACAAAATAATGCTTCGGGTTACAAATACACAACTGTCATGTTCTCTTGCTTGGGTGTGTATATATCAATAGATGCGGTCCTACATACTTGCGCCGACGCTTTCTATTGCCGGAAACAAGAAAATATGTCCATGTATGTAGGTATTTCTTCGCACTTTGGACACCCCATTTTAAAACATAAATTAAAATTTAAAAACTGTTGTTTGTAAGTTTTTTTCTTGTTTTTGTTAGATCTAAATATCTAAATTGACAACACTGAAGAGAAGTAACCGAAATACTTCGAAGCCGTAGTTTCGTACGACGGGCGGAAAATTATTTTACATTACAATTATGGCAGGCTGCTCCACACACCTTAAAGTCCGGACCCTTCCAAACATGCACCTTTGGAACGGACACTGGCCTAATACTTTAAAAAGAAAAGATCTGTGTCGTCAAGGAAAGCTGGACGACTAGATGGAAGCTTCACTTAATGACGTCTGGTTTAGTTGAGTTAGCTAGCCGAAACGTCGTGATGCATAGAGCATCCAGGTAAATGCATTAGCACAAGGCATTCAAGAAACATACAAAAAGCAAATGCAATCATTCAATGTGAAAATGATGATACGTCTCTGCTTTTATATAACTTCGTACAACCGTTTACATCGTGATGAAATGCGAACACAGTACCATTAGATCCCAATAAGCATTCAGACTTTCAAAAGCATTTTACTTTCGTAGAAAATATCAAAATATTTTATCATAAACTTCCATACTCACAAAAAATAGTTCATCTACGTATATAATTAACTGTGTGACCTTTTCTATTTCTCTGTAAGTAAGTACGTATTTATGTGTGTATGGGTAGTACTTGGTACTTGACACTTTAAGTGACAGTCCTACCAGGTTAATTATCCTTATCGCAAAATCACAGTGGGGAAGAAAGCTAAAAAAACCTATGCAATACAAGTCGAGAAAAAAGCAATGAAACTGTTTTGAATCGACAATTCATAACTGGGTTGAATCCATTAAAGGTTAAATGTGAAGTTTTCACGCACGAGGAAAATGCGACCCTCTCGCCACCCAATCTGCGTCTGATTCGAATATAAATATGAGGCAAATGGCTTTTGATACTTATCCCTGGAGTCAGCCAACCGAAGAGAAAGTATGGCTCATATGAAGTCTTGAAAGTAATAGCAATTATATGAGGACGATAGAAATATCTAGTTATTATTAAGTAACAAAAATGAAAAATAAACTAAAATCCACTCGAAGATTATTATTAAAAAATGATCGAACATTTGTTATCTAGTTATTATTAAATAACAAAAATGAAATATAATCAGTTTTGATACTATTGTTCGGACTGAGATCCTCATCTTGGTTGTCATTTCCACAACGTTTCGGCCGAGGTACTCTCCGGCCTTCTTCAGGTGTCAAGTTTTGTCGGTAACTTACCGGAACTATTGAACTGAACCCTTTATTTGATCCACGGGGGTATACTGTCCTCATTCCACTATCCATGTCCTAGAAATTAGTTTGTGGTTAATTTTTCAGTTGTGGTGCTCCATCAGTAATACTAACACCTCATCTCAGAAATACCGAACTCAATAATCATTTTTGTTACTTAATAATAACTATTTCTTTTTAACTGACTTCACGGTCTAATAGCGGAAAGCGTTTCTTAAGTAATTAAGTAAGTAACAAAAATGAAAAATAATCATTTTTGTTACTTAATAATAATTAGATATGTCTGCATGCTTTTAAAGGTCTAATCACCGAAAGTGTCTTCACGGTCTAATAGCGGAAAACGTTTCTTGAAACGTCTAATGCTTACTATGTTCTCTTTCACGTTTAACTGGTATTACTATTCATGATTTCAATATCTCGAATAGGTACATTAGTAAGTTCCTCACGAAGTAGCATAAATCATTTGTAAATCTTATCTATATTTACCCCACCACTTACTAAAGACACATAAAGAATACTCACGCCTACATAAACCTTTTTTAATTATATTGTTTTGCTTTCCTGTTTCTCTCAAGGTTTCAAATTCTCACTACATATTTATGGTTAACTCTTTTTCCCGCCTTGTCTCATGTCTATATTCTGATGAATGACTCTTTCAAAAGATGTCCGACTCTTCCCATCTTTTATTCGGTTTTGTTTTAAGCATTTTATATATATATATATATATATATGTATATGATAATTATAATGACATTTATTAGTGAGAGCCTATATTTGCCCGGCGCCGATGTAAGCGACTGCTAAATAAAATTAAAAAAACAAAACAAATCAGTTTAGCCAATATACATATTTCATGTAAAGTATAACACACTGTTTCTTTGTAAATGGCTCATTCCCATTTCAGTTCTGTTTGTTTGGTTTTTCAAAAACCAAAACAAATTTAAACTTATAAATTTAGCTTAGTAAATCTAGAGGACCCAAACATTATAAATACATATGATAGCAGAGATGGTTAAAGAATTTTAGCGAATCATTCTCCGAAACCCATCAGTATTAGACACTTGCTGATGAAGGACAGGTCAGACGATTCCTCGTCCACATCGTCAGATAAAAGACAAGCCACCCCCCCGCTCACTATTGAAAACGAGTAAGTTGTAAATTTTTCAAAATAATTGCGGTTTCTCCAGACATTTTTGAAGATACTTAAATAAGCATGACATTTTTATTCGGTTGCTGATTAGAAATAAATATTTGATTCAGCATGTCTTACGCTTTCCTTTCATTTAAACCAAACAACCCTGATATTAACAGTAGTGTTTGTTTTGCTTTTCCGGATTTTCCTCTTGAACCTTCTTTTTCCTTCTTGTCTCTCCCATCCTTACCGATGAACGAACTATTGTTTTAAGTACTACAACTTGAAATATCTCAGGATTGTCACCGATTTCACAAGACCGTTAATCTATTTAACTCTTTACCACCTTTCTGATAATCTTCCTCTAGTCCCACCTTTACAACACTACGGATTCTGAAATGACCAACTATTTGATTCTGATCAGATATCAATCAATATGGAACCTCTGTACCAGCGTAGTAAAGCCATCAATTATACGTCGAAAACGAGCCGATTTCTTAACTGTTTCTACATATTATTTAGGTCATTGCACACGCATACCCAGTCACAAGTTTTTGCGTTTTACCGGATGAATTGTAAATCGATTTTTTATGTATATTTCTCGTCTTACATTTCCCTTCCTTTCTGTCATCTTTTGATTTCTTTTTCTTCTCAAATCTACAAGATGTTTTCTTAATAGTTCTATTTTTACTTTACGAATGTAAAGATTCTTATTCTTTCAAAATACAACTCTCCCTATATATGTCAGTCGTTTAACTAGGTTTTGATAAGAGAATATGGCCAGTACCATTCTATGTAATCATCACTCTGGAAAACTCCTTTGCTTATTGCAGCTGAGTAAAGTATAGATATGTACATGTATACAAATGTTGGTTTTCTATTTGTTGAGAAAATGTTTTGTTAGCTCTACAACGAAGTTGGGGAGGTAATGTGTCCGTCTTTTCCCGTCTGTCTGTCCACACGATATCTCCAAAACTACTCCATGAATTCCAATGAAATTGTGTGGAAGGGTGTGCAATGGTGTAAGAAAGGATTGGTTAAATTTAGGGGCGGATCCAGGATACTTTTTTGATTGAGAAATATTTTTCCGTTTTTTCCCGATACATATATACGCCCATGACTGTCCACATAGTATCTCCAAAAGTTCTTAAATTTTGGGGCGGTTCTATGCACAATTACCACACCACATAATATCGCAAAAATGTCATGTTCTCCACACGGTATCTCAAAAAGTTCTCAATGAATTTCAATGAAATTTTGTGGAAGGGTGGACACTAGGTTACGAAAGTGATTAAACTTTAGAGTGGATCCATGCACAATTACCTCCCTTACGCCGTAGTTATATTCCCATATCATATAATATCGCCAAAATTTCATATCTGTCCACACAATATCTCCAAAAGTTCTCAATGAATTTCAATGAAATCTTGTGGAAAGGTGGGCAATAACGTATTAAACTTCATTCAACGTTAATACCTATGAATTAATTTTATGGTAAAATAAAGTGGGTTTTTGAATTCCTCATGTCTGAAACCCATGATTTAGCCTTTTAAAGTACTCAGAAATGTCAACTGGGAGGCGAGATATGAAATTCTGTTCTTTTTTGCTGTGTGCTGGCGGCCATTTTGTTTTATGCAAATGAGGTAGTTCTTCCCAAATTTTTCTTGGGAACATCTTTTTTTTCTGAAAGAGGACATCCTAAGGAATATTTTGGTACCCTAAATGTAGAATCATGGGGGGGGGGGAGCTGCACGGTAGCCCCTGCTAGCCCCCGGACTACATACAAACCAAGACTTAAGCTGTATTATACTTACGCTGTGTATATGTGTGAAAGACACTTGTACGTCACACAAGTGTAGGCAGTGCTTTCATTTGAGAAACTGACTCATTCGGCTGCACAACAAAAAGAAATTCGTTTATTTGTTTTTTATTCTTTTATTTTATTTTTTCGGGAGTTGTTGTGTAGTTCTTTATTGTGACCCCACGGGACATAGTTCTCTTGGTGGCCCATTTTTGATAACCTGTTTGCTTTTCAAGTAAAAATAGCTGAACCTATTTATATATGAGATAAATCCGTAAATTCTTAGTAGAAATGCTGTATTTTTATGTGACATTCTATGTCTAGTAACGGAGAAACGTCAAGCATGTAATCGTGATAACAATATTTATTGATTTACACGAAAACCACAAAGTTATATTGGTTTCTATTGTCTATTGTAAGCAACTTTCAGGATTGAAACTTAAAAAAAGAATGTCTGCACGCATAGTTTAGCAACCACAAAGGAAATTAATGTGCGCACAAAAAGATTCAAATTCTGTACATTGACTGCAAAAAGAAGGAACATTGATGACGCTTGTTGTTCTTTATTCTCGTTTTCCGGTTTTGTTTGGTAGACTAAGGTGGCCGTGTCATGAATATCTATTGCTACACCATTGTTATGTTTCGTTTGTACAGATTAACATTTAGTTTTTGACTCTTTAAAGTGCATTAATGCAAGTAGATTGAATGAGTTCCTTAAAATTGTAACACAAACCGCGGATACTCGACCACACAATCATCAAAAGAATATGCATGCTTTGAATTTTCTTTAGCCGATGCCGAAAGTAAGAAAGAAAAATCGCCTCGTTTGGATATTTGTTGTTTCCCGTTTGTGTTGGTTTCCCGCTAGCAAATTATTGACTTATCCTTTATATTCAAATACCCGTATTTATGCATGGATTCTGCCCTAGAATCAGAGTATCTGTGTACTCTGCCTGGGATCAAAGTGTCGCTCCCGGCACTTCTGCCTTAGAATCAGAGTATATGTGTACTCTGTCTAGGATCAAAGTGTCTGGGTTCCCCCAGCCGTGCTGATCGGTACACAACTGTCCCAACTATATGTCACTGTGTAGATACACAATATTGTCCGAATCTATTAAGTATACGGAATATAGACAAAATTTCGGATTTCATGGAACAATCTTATCCAATCCTCTTTCTGGAATATATGTTTTGTTAAATACATGCCGGAGATTTGTAACTGTGTAAAAAAAAAAAGTACATGTCCATTACTAACAATTATGGTTAACTCTGTATAGATATCGTTATACGTTTCATGAAAATATATTTTTAAAAACCCCTCTTATTTTAAAATCCAGAGATTCCTAAATTAAGTCTGCATTTCAACATGCCTCTGTGAATTCGTTTTCTGACAGTCTCCAACTGAAACATTCCTGAAAAGGTCTCCCTACCTCTCTGCCAATTCAGTGTATGGTCTGGAATTTATACCACATTACTCTATCTAGTCTCAATTTTAATCTGAGGAAGATGGGCTTGTAATGTAATTTGAGCTCTGGTCAGTGTATAAATCTGTCAGTATGCTTCTCCCTCAGGGATTTGTGTACCCATCATCTCTAACCTATATGTACAAATAAATTTAAGACAAGCCAGGAGTATATGTATGCAAGAGTTAATTATTTTTTATTCTTTTATTTATTTATTTGCGTTTGGCGTACTAGTTTCGACGTCTTGTCATCATCAGCGCATCTTTTGGAAGTGAGATATATATATATATATGTGTGTGTATATGTGTGTGTATATATGTGTGTATATGTGTGTGTGTATATATGTGTGTGTGTGTGTGTGTGTGTGTGTGTGTATATAGAAGAATATTTATTGGTTCATTGCAACCTGTACAGTTGGTTTCACGAGACTTCGATCTTCAGATAAACAGTCACTGTTGTTTCGTTAATTTCTTATATAGCTACAATTAATTAATGTTAATGGTGAGATTTTTTTGAGTCCGTCTTTGGATGTTTTGTGTTGGCCAGTCAGGATCTATTTCTTGTCGTGGGTGGTTTTTTCTCATGTGCTTTTTGATGTATTTCTTTGTGTGTAGTTTATCTGTCTTTGACGTTTTTATTGTTATTTTTGGTGGGTTTTATTTTATCTCTGTCTTTCTACTGACTTGTGTTTTTTTCTGGGGTTAAGTTTTTCACCTCTGGTCAATGGACTCTTATCTTCAACAAAAATGGCTATAAATTATGCACTTAGACGGATTCCATTGAAAGCTAATCAGTAACAGTTTTATTAAAGTCTTTTAAACTAATTTTTAGAATAATTTGGCAGATTAGTAGTGGATTGAAGAATCGAAAACTGGGACAAGAGCATGAATATGCCTCAAGGCAATAAAAAAAGATAACATGGAAAAAGATGAATGACCACATAAATACAGAGACGCCCACTCAAACCATGGACATTCATTTGATTAACTAGCCAGCCATTCACAGAACTACACGAGAACTGGATTCATTATGAACATCTTTAATCAAGTACCGCTTGTAATGAACCATTAAAACTGATTCCTACCTAATATATATATATATATATATATATATTGCATTTTATATCAGTGAATTATTCAGGACGACTATTGCAATTGGTGTAATTATGTTAACGGTCAGAGAGCTTCATGCATATATAACAATCTGACATTTCCACAAGCATATCCCAATAATGAGCCTAAACATTCTTGTCACTGTATATAGAGAGAAATTTAAATTTCTAGCCCTTTTCTGCCTGATGTAACACATAGCGGTTGATAGTGTAAAAAAACACCCCAGGTTCAGGATGTGTAAAATGAACTCAATTGCAGTAATCATCATTACATCTGAAAATGGATATCCCAACATATATATAAGAATAATTGAACTTTTTGTTGGCTGGGTTCATTTTAAATTTAGGTCAACACACTGTATTAAAGGATGCAAAAGATTCAGGTGACTTGCAACTGCATTCGCGCTCACTGCGATAATAATGATCTATCTATATCTATCAATCTAATATATATTTGAGAAAGTTTGTGTGTATGCATCTTCTTCTTCTCCCCCAAAACGGTATATTGTAGCCAGATTAGCCAATTTAGGAACCACTAACTTAAAAAATAGATTAGACACCGGTCTGCTATAAACGTAGTGGAAAGCTAGTTCATTTCTGACACGGGGAATCTAACAGTATTTCATTATGCCGAATACGCCTTCATTATGCCGAATACGCCTTCATTAACAACAATTCTGGCTCATAGCTACTTTTCAGCCTGAGAAACGCGGGGCAATTCTGCTTGTATTTCATGAGTTAATATTTAATGCAAAGTATCACTGACATTCCCCTCAAAGAATGGGTCAACTGATGTGTCTATTTAATGCGAGAACAGTTTTAAAAATCTTTGAATAGCTGCACAAACTAACACGGAAGTTTTTGTTTGCAACTATTTATGCTGATTTTAAAAGCAGACGAGTCCTCGCGATTTAGAATATTTGCTTAATACATTTTCCCTACCCACCTCTATTTAGCCTTAGACGAGGCTAAGCTAAGCTTAATAAATATCTATTGGGTATTTGGCATCGTGCAGTGGTTAGTGAGTTGCTCCCATGAGTCTTCGGTAGGAAGTTCTGTCCTCACTCTTACTTTATCAGTCAAACTCGTCTTAATAAAAAATGTTTTGCAATCTTTGAATTTTGTGGATAGGCTAACTATACAATCAATATAGGTTCCTTCAGTTTTTAAGAGAGTCTGGTAGGCTATGTATGTGTCGCGAGTACAGGCCGAACCAATGGAGCTAGAAGGCTGAAAATTTAAACATTTACTCCTTATTGTGTCTAAAAAGACATTGTTTTTTTAACCCCTCCCCCCCAAAATAGGTTGTTAGTGGGCGGTTCAATTTACAACGTAAGTGTATGCTAAATTGGCTCCTTGGTTTGTGACCAGCAGCGTTCACGCTTGCTTTTTAAAAATTCGGACTTTTTTAATGATCACCGCCCAACAAAAGGTGAGAGAAGTGATCTATTCATTGATCATCTCTTTTTCAATTTTTTTAATTGATCACCCCCAACACGGCATGCTGCCAAAAGACGTTGGTCAAGTGACGGTTTCTATTGAGTGACTAACCAGACCTGTCCCGGATTTGTTCTAATACATGCATGCAATCATGACTTTTGAATACATTCAGACCGTAAGCAAGTTATTTACGGATACATTTTCAGGCTGATTTGCATTTAATGCTCCAGGTGTTCGAATCTCTTTTAATCATTGTTTCAAAGAATGTTGTTATTGGAGAGTCACGAACAAATTTGCGTTATTTATTCATTTCCTCTCGACTATCTCCCCGACCAAAGCTCGAAAAGTATTCGGGATGATATGTTATCTATTTATTGCAGTTATGTACATATTAAAAAGAAAATATTTTATCGTTACTATTTATTAATAATGTAATGGATCATCAAATACAAATATTATTTGCTAGCTTTTACACGTTCTGCCGACATGAGACGTCTCGTCGTTGGCTTGCTCATTTGCATGAGGGACATCCTGAACTTGGAGAAAAAGGAAGACTCGAAACTTGTTTATAAAAATATGAGGACATATTTCATAAGAATACATTGTGTAGTGGCGGAGAATGAAGAGTGGGAGAGAGATAACCGCCCAAATTTGGAACTTGCCCCGTGCTCCCAAGCCCAGCTGATGTCTGTCTATGCTTGTCTCCGCTTTCTGTTCTGAGTCTCTGTTTCGGCTCTGAGCTCTGTTCTTATGGGCTTCGGTCGCCTACGCTTGTTGTGTTCAATATTCTGTCTTCGGACATCCACGCATATGCATCTTTCCTGAGGTCACCGGGGCCACTTCTGCCCAGGTGTTAGTCCGGAAATGACCTCCCGTAACAGTATATCATAACAGCTTGTCAACAACTAAATAAGTTATATTGTGGCAGAGATTTTACTTAGGTTGCAAAATTATTGCAATATGTTGACAATAATTTTAAAACTGTCGACTTTTACGAGTCTGTACATTAGAAGAGGATCGTGTTCTTTGCTGCACCACTGCAGAATGGTAAAATAATGAAAAATAAAACTGCTAAATCCTTATTTTATAGTTTTCATGATAGTTTATAATCTTGAAATGGTTCTTCGTACGATTGAACTCCTTGTTATTTGTGTTGTAAACACGACGTTTCAGCCGATCTGAGTGTAATGGGTTAAACAGAAATTATGGGGGGTAGCCCTTATAGCGCATACACCTGGGCCATGCGCTATAAGGGCTACCCCCCCCCCTTTAGACATAATTTCTGTTTAACCCATCACACTCGGATTTTACACCTGAAGAAGGCCGAAGAATGGATCGGCCGAAACTTCGTGTTTACAACACAAAAAACAAGGAGTTCAATCGTCCGAAGAACCATTTCAATATTAATGAAGAATTCATTTTGTGTTTATCACTCTGATTTTTTAGCGATATTTTAGCATGAAAGCATACTGGAAATGTTCAAGACAGATACAAAGCCTGATGTGCTCATTAGCTTGAATACCATTCTTACCTATTTTCTTTTTATATATATACAGAGGAAGCCGCTTATTGTGATCACTTTGTGACAGGGTCTTTTAGATAGAAATAACCGGCTGATAATATCAAACAAAGGATATACAGAGGGAGCTGCTTATTGTGATCCCTTTGGGACAGTGTCTTTTAGACAGAAATAACTGGCTGATAACATTAAACAAAGGATATACAGGGGAAATCGCTTATTGTGATCCCTTTGGGACAGGGTCTTTTAGATAGAAATAACCGGCTGATAACATTAAACAAAGGATATACAGAGGAAGTCGCTTATTGTGATCACTTTAAACAAAGTGTTTGATACCGACTGATTTTGATAACAATAACCATTTGATAACACTGTCCGTGTAATCAACGACTTCCTCTGTATCTTGATAAGACAAATAATCGAGGTATTTAGTAGATACAGCAAAACACCCACTCCAGGAACGAAACCAATGTTTGGAGCAAAATCTATTGTTGATAACCACATTAACATTATATTCTCGGTTTATATAAAGCTTTTAACTGTTAAGGTTTTTGACCAATATTTTATACAAATCATTTTCTGCTTTGTCTGTTTACGTTTAAATCTGTTTGCAGAAAGAACTCTTTTCTTATGTGTTCAGATCTTTGAAGTCAACCGCGAGTCTTCAACCTGAAAAGAAAACTTCAGCAAAACACATATCCCTCTCCACACGTAGCTGACAAGAACAACCGAAGAGATTGAAGTTTTTACTTTTCCCTTTTTTTCACCCAGTACTCATAATGGCAATAGAATAGCATCCATAAAAGGCCGTGTGGAAGGAGCGTTGAATTTATGTCACCGCCAACGCTCACTCACGTTTTGTACACACCCAGTCACACATTCCTTCATAGGTAACCCTTTGCCACCATTCACCGGCACGACAAACAATAGAATGAAACAAAAGAACACAGGCCTGGTTACTCAATAGAAACCGTCAGCATGACGTCGTGTTGGGGTGATCAATTAAAAAATTGGAAAAATGGGTGGTCAATGAATGAGTTACTTTTCGCGCATTTTGTTGGATCACAGACCTGGTTAGTCGCTCAATAGAAACCGTCAGCATGACGCCGTGTTGGGGTGATCAATTAAAAAATTGGAAAAATGGGTGGTCAATCAATGAGTTACTTTTCTCGCATTTTGTTGGACCACAGACCTGGTTAGTCGCTCAATAGAAACCGTCAGCATGACGCCGTGTTGGGGTGATCAATTAAAAAATTGGAAAAATGGGTGGTCAATGAATGAGTTACTTTTCTCCCTTTTTGTTGGGCAGTGATCACTAAAAAAGTCCGAATTTTCAAAAAACAAACAAACAAGCGTGAACGCTGCAGAACACAAACCAAAGGACCAATTTAGTATAAAATTACTTTGTAAATTGACCTAAAAACCATGGGGGAGGGGGTAAAAATCAAAACGTATTTTTAGACATAATAAGGAGTAACTGTTTAGATTTCCATCCCTCTGGCTCCATAGGTGTGGCCTGTACGCGCGATAGCTAGCCAACGTAAAAACTGAAGAAACCTATATTCATGTTGATTATATTGATGCTGACAGTTTTGGTTGACGGTTTTTAATTAAGAAAATCTACTTTGATGATTCTTCTGTTTCTACATTCTATGCATTCACAGCTATCATCAATTAGATGAGCACCAGAGCTTGATAATCACTCTTTGTGGCCTTAAGCTCAATGCTATATCAATGGAGTAAGAAGACATTCATGGTGTTCGAATGAGTGGCCAATTCAGTCACTTAGTACAAAACTAACAATTATCGCTCGAGAAAACTTTCATTTTGAGCCAGCTCGAAATCGTTTTTCTTTTTTGTCTTTTACGTTTGTTCACCATGATTGGACCAGGGGATCATGTAGTATACTTGGGGAATACGATAACGTCCGTTAAGAAACAGAAATACAGGGTGTCCCTAAAGTCTGGACACATAGGAAATATCACTATTTATAACTAACTATATTTGTTCTCCTCGTTCACCAGACCTTAGCCCCCTTGACTTCTTTTTCTGGGGTATGCTAAAGGAGAAGGTGTACTCAATGAAAATTAAAGATACGAGACACCTGAGGGAACGCATCATAAATGAATGTGCTCAAATTGACGGAAATGTGGAGTTAATGCATCGGGTTCATGTGAATCTCGCAAAGCGCATTGAACTTTGCATCACAAATAGTGGAAAACACATTTGAAGATGTTATTTATTAATATTTCAATTAAATAAAATGTTGCTCAAATTTTTTTTTTTATTGAAAATATGCATTTTGCCTATGTGTCCAGACTTTAGGGACACCCTGTATTTCATGTTGAATTTATACTTGAAATAGGCTTTTTTCTTTGACAGCAGTTAATTGCATCATTAAGTCAGCTTCAGGGTAGTTGGGCTGCGATTAAACTAATAAGAAAAATGGTAGATAAATTTGGTATATCCGATATCAGAATAAAGATTATTTAAAAAAATATTGATATTCTCGAATGTGACCGTCTTTTCACTTGGGCTGGAATGGAGCGCTCTGTTGATTTTCTGTATTTGAGTCCTTATGCTCCAATACGCCCTCCATCAAAAATATAAGAGAATCAGAGAGAAGAAAACATACTAGATAAGGAGAAAGATTTCACAAACAATTATTAGTAAAAAGTAAAAATGTAAATAATAGTTGTAAAATAGTAAATAGCTTAGTATTTACTTTTAATATACTTGAAATAGTTTTTTTTTATAACTGTTAATTGCGTCATTAAGCCAGCTTCAGTGTAGTTGAGCTGGGTTTAGACTAATAAGAAAAATGGTAGTGAAATATGGTATGTCCGATATCAGAATAAAGATTATTCAAAAAAAATATTGAGTCTCGGATGTGACCGTCTTTTCACTTAAGCTGTTCCATGGGTTCGTACTATTGCCGAAAATAATCTTTTTCTAACACCAGTGGAAGTCTGAATTTGTAATTTATGGCTGTGTCCTCTGGTTTTACTGTAAATAGATGAAGTCAGCATTTTCTCATCAGGGCATTTTGAGCAATGAACGTCAGTTGTTCCGGAGTCTATAGACCTCTAGTAGGTCAGCACATTTTCTTGTATTCTAGATTAAGTTGTTTTAATCTTTCAGTGTAAGATATATCTCCCAATCTCGGTGGCTCTCCTCTGAACTCTTTCTATGGCATCTAAGTTGTACTTCAGGTAAGGAGACCATATGTAGGAAGAAAACACCAGATGAGGACGTACCATTTTCTTCTGTATTCAAGGGCCTCTAGATTAAGTTGTTTTAATCTTTCAGTGTAAGATATATCTCCCAGGCTAGGAATGGTCTTGGTGGCTCTCCTCTGAACTCTCCCTGTTATTTCTTTTTTAAAAAAGTTTTCCCTTTTCTTTACTTCAATTTTACTAGTAGTAGTATTCTTCCTTCCTTCCTTCCTCATTTAGACACCCTGCGCCTTTAGAGTGTTTTTCATATGTTGGTAACGTTGGCATATCAAAAACATGAACTCCTTTTTATTTCTCAGTTTCTTTTGTATCCGCATGATAGATAAACTCAACATTGTCTCAATCTTTAGCCTTGAATTTCGAGAGAATTCTTTTTCTTTCATTGGCAAATAGCAACTGTTTCTGAATGGAAAGATTAGGTAGTCTTGTTACATGGGCTATAGATTTTAAATATTGTACTTCGCAAAAATCAGATATTGGCATTGTTTTTGTTATGGTTCGTAGGTCTTCGTTTGAATATTTAAAGGACCAATCTAATTCTCCAATTACCTCGGTAGCAACTTCTACTCCTTTCTAATTGTGTTTAGGAGCGGTTTTTTCTTCAATTTTTAAAAAAGTAAAGGTTGTTAAAACTAGTTTATTTTAACATTACATTAAATAGTTGCTTTTAATCTAAAAAATCTATCATTTGAATATCTTTCATTTGTCATTTGCAAACTACAACCGCCTGATTTCTGCATGCGTTGTGATCAGTGGCGCCAGCATTTTGTGCCAGCCTGGGCAAGGTTCGGCCAGAAAACTATGAGCACGGGCAAAGTTTGTATACTAATCGCCAATATCACCTAAATTTGAACTAAATTCAACTTTAGTAATAATGAATTATTAGGAAACATAAATATCAGTACTTCTATTCTTTTAAATTTAATTTGTTTAAAGAATTTAAACATTCACGAACATGGGTATGTACGGTGTCACATTCAGATTAAATGTTGCCTGGCGTCGCTAATGGTTGTGATTCATGTCAAATTGGGATGTACTATAGTTGTCTGAGTTTTGATTAGGCTGTAATTTTAGACCTTCAGACCGAACCCACCGATGAGCAATATTTTTGCACCCCATGTTCTACGATAGACGGAATTTTAAAATATGATGAATCTCCGACTTTAAAAAGGCAACACCCTCAATAAATGGCGTCATTTTAAAAATGCTAAAATGGAGAAGAAACATTAGGATGTCATAAAATGAATTCCAACCAATGAAAAAATATGGTCTAATATCAATAGTTATTCAAGATGATTATGTGAATAGAATTTTGGGAAAATACAACACACAAAAACTACAAAGCTCTCAGTTCATTGTAACAGGAATAAAGTGTCCGTCTCTTAAGAGACAACTCCCAATGGCGTATACACCGGCTGACGAAGAGATGGTTTCTGTTGCATGCGTCAGCTTAGTGATCCTTGCAAGTTTCAAGTCTGGTCGAGACCAGGACTTTATTCTTACAAGTTTTATATGACCACCCTCCTGGCAGGATGCAAGTCCACCGAAGGGATACCTTCATTGAATATGGGACGTTGCATACATTCCTTATCTGTTAACAAACAATAAATTTCAGTATCGAAAAATAAAGCAAAAATCTCATTTTTGTAGTGGTCTCAAATCTAACCTAATAATGAACAGTGTAATTTTTTTGGTTTGTGGGTCGTAACACTGGATTATTCCACTGGCTGGAGGGGTGGGGGTTAGAGATATCCTGAAAAATGACTACCTGCCCATTTTCAAACTACGCACTATTCCCGGTAAAATAATTCAGTATTTCTTTTTCTATAAAAAAACCCATCTGAATCCAAATATATCCGTGAATTATTTTTCATCTGGGGTTAACGAGTAGATCATATGAAAAAGAACCAAAAGAACAGATCAGGACAGTCGTCGTATAGCAATGATCAGCAAGCTAACATTGCTGGCCGTTGTTAGTGGGTTCGATTCTCATCGGATCTCCCAGTATAGATGGTCTGATATCCATTCATGCGAAGTTACTATACTTATATAATGAACAGTGTGATTTTCTGATTCTCGGACTTTTCGGCGAACGACATGTCAGCCGACAGCAGTTTCGTCCTGTGGACGATTCGGAGACAACCTGTTTGACGAACAACACTTTTGCCGACTCGTCTTTTCGCCGATTGCCTTTTCGTCGAATTCTCTTTTTTTACCATTTAGAGGTTAAAAAACATAAACAGTGACATTTCTGAAAGATAATTTTATTTTACATCTTAAATAACAACATTGGAAGAAGAGGATGATAAAAAACATATATTATAAAATGAATTTTTGCAACTGATATAAGAGAAAGAGAGGCTGAGAAATAATCAGGCAGACATCGACACCTTAGTTTAAAAACGTAATTAAACTTGAAAAAAATTAGTTCTTGAGTTTTTTCTTGGCTTTGCTAAAATTGATTCGAAGAAAATTAGCTAATTTAATGATTAAATGACTGGATTTAGAGTAAACTTAAAATATACTGAAAAAGTACGCTTTTTAATGCTACGGCAGGAGGTGTCTGCTGCAGGTTTTCAAATTTGAGTAATTTTCAATATATTTTAAGTTTTTTCTAAATCCAGTCAATTAATCATTACATTAACTAATTTTCTTCGAATCAATTTTCGGAGGCCTACTTTATTTTTGAAAGATTTCTTAAACATTCTTGACAGAACAGTTTAATTTTTCTGTTGAGGAGAGAAGAGAGACGCATCCTGCGAAGAAGTAATTTGTTGTTGTTATTGACAACATGTAAAATTAAGCATCTAAAAACCTGCTTTACAAACAAGCTTAATTAATCTACGCTTATATAATTTATAGGAATGGCAAAAGAATTTTTTCGACAGAAAATCGACACCTTATGGCAAAAAAACTTGCATATAAAAGTTTCGTTCGAAGAAACGACCGAAAACGAGAACCTAAATGACTTCGAAACATTGTGATATTCTACTTAATAATTAATGAAAGTTTGTTTTCCGTTTCTCTTGACTGAAATTTGGGCTTTTATCCTTTCTAGCAAAGCCAAGAAAAAAACCCCTCAAGAACTCATTTTTTTCCAAGTTTAATTACGTTTTTAAAATAGGGTGTCGATGTATGCTCGATTATTTCTCTGATCAGTAGCAAAAATTCATTTTGTAATATCAGGGCCGTCGGAACAGCAGAGGAGGAGCTGAAGCCCCACCAATAATTTGCTAATATGTGTTCCTTATTTTTTTTTCGAAAAATGCTACAAAAAGCTAGCTTTAAGATTACAAAAAGCGTAAATAAACTAATTATCCCCTTCAATTATTTTTTGTTAGTTCAAAGGTGTATAATAAATCTATCCCGTGTCTGTGGATGACTTGAAAAATACATTGATTTCAGACAAATTTTAGAGCTCTATTTTCAAGAATTCCTTAAGTAGCCTTTTGTTCATAATTATCTTCATCAATTAGATATCTGAACATCATCATATATCCATCAATCAAATAGTGCACTTTTTACAATAGGGATCTTTTCCTGCGATCTAAATGGTGTGATTTTTAAAAAAGATTTCCGCTTCGCTCGCAGCCGCTTCAATTTCGTTCTGACGGCCCTGAATATAATGTTTTATTTATCATCCTGTTTTTCCAATGTTGTTATTTAAGATGTAAAATAAAATTATCTTTCAGAAATTACACTGTTTTTTTTTTCGTTTTTTAACCTTTAAATGGTAAAAAAAAAAGCATTGACGAAAAGGCAATCGGCGAAATGTCAAGTCGGCAAAACTGTTGTTCGTCAAACAGGTTGTCTCCGAATCGTCCACAGAACGAAACTGCTGTCGGCTGACCGCGTGTCGGTGACATGTTGATTTTCTTGGTTTGCTGTCCGTAATACTTGACTCTCTCAATCAGGGGCAAAAGAGTTGGCTGATAAAAGTACCTCTTCCCCCACCTTTTGAAACTATGGACTCTTCAACTGGAACAAATTTTCTATTATTTTTCCTTAGAAAATAGTATCATGGAAATTCAAATATATCCGTGAATTTTTCACGGCTATTAACTAGTGAATCAATGTTTTATAGTTAAACATATTTTAACCCTACGCATTCCTACTGCTTTATTAATATACTCGGTTAACTAGAACACTATAATGAATATCCCGTCATACAAGTTCTCATTGATTGATAGTACACGGAAGTTTATGTAGGTTTATACTGCTATAATGGAAAAAAAAAACAAAGTAATTACAAAAGCAATTGTCCATTGCCTTGTGTGATTATCAGTTCATTTTTTATTCGCCTTGGCCAGCAAAACATAAAAAAACATTTCTAATCCGGCCCGCCCCCCAAAAGAGTTTGCTGACCCCTGACATAGATGACTGAAATGTTTATATAAATGTATCTATATGTTAAATCAATAAACATGCCGAAGCAAGCCCCATTCCGTTTCCGGTCCCAGAAAACGCGGACCGGAAGTGGGAACGGGGAAGGCCCACTTCTTACCAGGCGAAGAACCCTATCACGTGTTATCTTGTTCCGTCTTCTTTTCTTAACACGCTTAAACACGGTTACGAATCAAACGCATTCTAATCTCACACAACTATAACAGAAAGAACAACAAAATCTCGGGTATTGATCAAAGCCTATTACTTTTCTATATGATTTTGACGTCCGTTAAAAATCTATGCACGCCTGAACTGAATTAAAACAAATAATATTAATGCAAATATAACATGACCCTACGAATTTCACAGGCTACGAAAGTTCAATCTTCATGGTTAGTAAAGCGATTTAAGAATTTAAATCCTAATTTCATTGCTAAGTTTGAGTGAGGTTTTGTTCTTCAGTGCTGAGGGATTAGAAAAATCTTAGGCCAGCTCGGATTACGTAGGAATGTCAGAACTGAGGTAAGGATAATAATATATATGTGTGTATGGATATATATGTGTACTTTGTGATTACTGAAACTAAACAAACAAGAACGTTACACCGACCCGGCTCAAACTTTTTGAGGCTTAACTCGGAAACTAATGAAGAGTTCACCATCGATAGCCCATTATTTTAAGATTTATTACATATGCGACCAAGTGTGTTTTCTAGTAGAGCAGAGGCACTAAACACAACCAGAACGTTACAATGATGAAACTATAAATTTCGAAACCCTTGATTCCCCAGTGACTATGAGTTCAAAAGATATGGAAACAATTATAAAAGTAGAAATAGATGAGAATACATCGGTGAGTTTTTTTTTCACGGAAGCGATAAAAATCTATTATTGATTGACAAAACAGCACGGACGATGAAGAGAGAGAGCTACCAAAAAATATGAAATTGAGGATTAAGATCACTGAAAAATGCCAAGATTATAAATCATTTACAAGATGATTTCTTTGATGATACTGATACCCAACAACCTCATCAGATGTATCGAAATTTGAACAGGATTTTCCATGGACGTGTGGGAACTCTTTGGTTAAGGCGGACAGAGGGCTTGATTTGCTCGAAGGATGTATACGGTTTTGACTCGATTATACTGATCTGCCCGAAATTTAACACTGTTTTGTCCGAATTTGAGACGGTGTGTTGTCCCCCCGCCGCCGGCTCGTACGCCTATGAGCTTTTCACTTCAGCGCGTGGGATTTATGAATATATCAGCTCATCCAAAAATATTTTATTTGTAAATGTTTCAGGTGTATAGTCTAATTGCCAGTTAATTTTTTTTAAATGATAAAAGTCGCCATTAATTTGGTTTTCCTAGAAATGTTTACGATGATTACGGCTTTGATCAATCAAAATTTATTTTCTATTTGGTAAATTATTCTAAAATAAAAACCAGTGATATTTTTTGTTTGCGTGATCAATGGGATCACGTAAACAAAAAATATCACTCTGATTTTTATTTTAGAATAATTTACCAAATAGAAAATAAATCTTATCCAAGCGAGTGAAGCTCGGGTATTGATCAAAGCCTATTACTTTTCTGTATGATTTTGACGTCCGTTAAAAATCTATGCACGCCTGAACTGAATTTGAAAAAAAAATATTAATGCAAATATAACATGACCCTACTAATTTCACAGATTACGTAAGTTCAATCTTGATGGTTAGTAAAGCTATTTAAGAATTTAAATCCTAATTTCATTGCTAAGTTTGAGTGAGGTTTTATTCTTCAGTGCTGAGGGATTAGAAAAGTTTAAGGCCAGCTCGGATTACGGAGGAATGTCAGAACTGAGGTAAGGATAGTAATATATATGTGTGTATGGGTATATATGTGTACTTTGTGATTACTGAAACAAATTCAAATTAACAGTTTTAAAAATTTCATGCAGGAATTATTATTATTGCGTGCAAGCATTTGTTAATATTTATATAAAAATTTGTAACAAAATTTGTATGTAGCAATTAAATACGTGTGTTTATTTATGTCTTGCGGCTTTCAAATATCTGAAGTTTATTGTATGTGGCTCTTTACGTTAAGCAAGTTTGGCCACCCCTGGTCTGTGTCTCACTGGGGGGTGGTGCTCTGACACTATTTATTTTGCTGGGAGGTATTCGCTATGCCTTGACTCTGATTAAGCTACGCTAAATATTCTTTTTATTTCTGGCTATATTCAGTGTTGTCAATTTAGCGCGTTTCATGTTTTGGTAGTGCAAAAAACGCTAAATAAGCGCGTTTGCGCCCAATACATTTTGCCCGTTTTGGCCATTTGTAGTGTGTTTTTTGGCCATTTTTGCTTATTTGTTTTTTTAAAATTTAGCGCGTTATAGCAGTCAGACTGTCGCGAAAATATTTGTTTCAGTTGGCAACGCTGTCCAGAGTAGAGAATATATCCGATACTTTCACTATCAACGATTATTGCTGGTGTAACTCTGGTGGAGCCACTCACGGCAATCTTGAGCTGGACGTTTAAGGTGTCCTCTTTTTTAGGGTTTGACTAAAAAAACTTAAATAAATAAAATTAATTCCGATATACGTTTATGAAAATGAGAACAGAAGAAAACAATCGTTAATGTGTTTTTGTTATATGTCGTTGCCGTTGTCAAGTAAGGATTTTTTATTATTATATGTAGTTGACGCTTTTGAAAGGTCTGCCCACTCAACAAGCTCACGGTCCCCCAGGTTGGGAACCACTGGTCTGGAATATCTTCTTTTTTGAAAGTTAGTTTCTGTTCGTGTCATTATTAGGTATTTTCTAAGCTTAAATTAGATTGTGGTACACGACCACAAAGGCACGCATCCAGTGAGGATCGAACCCACTAGACATGATTTTACGAGACTAGCTGAGCTTGGTTTTTTTACGGCGATGTACCCATGTTCTGTTATTATCAGTAAGTTTTGTTTATTGTAACTTACAGGAACAAAACTTAATACTTCATTTTTATTTTCTCTTCTTAAACTTTAAAAAAAAAGCATTCTTCAACAACTAAAACAATTGTCGTGTTATTTTATATCTTTAATCTCCTGCTGTTTCCGCTACTGCACACATACGAGGGGATTTTTTTTATTTTAAAAAACGCATTTATTTTAAAAAACGCATTTATTTTAAAAAACGCATTTATTTATAGAAAAATGTTTTATTTATTTATTTTCATTTAATTTTGAAGTTCACGCACCTCTTGACTTTTTTTTTTTTAAGCAGTTGATCATCCACTTCAAAAATGCCTCCCCAGGCTGAAAAAAATGTATACTTTTGTGTCAAAAGTAGTCTGAGAAGGCGTTGTCAATTTTTTGACTGCGTGGTTCATTCCACTACTATTTATTTATTTTTGTAGGTCAGTTTAACTATCATCCGCCTACAATAAGGGGAAATCTAAAAACTTGCTTTACGAGTTACTTATTTCTCACTCCTCTATAGATGTATCCTATTGGCTAACAGACCACAAAGTTTTGGGGAATGCCTCCAGACTTTTAATAGCACACCTCCTTGTGTTGTGAGTGAGGAAGGGAATCGCCGTCGTACTAGTTTGATTAAACACTCCACTTTCCTTCTTCTAGGAGGAAAGTTGGTCGTTACTCAGCATCCAACCGGGGGAACCTAACCTATTTCAGTCCCTGCACGACAAGTGGTGAGTTAAACTATTTAACCGTATCTTCTAAACGACTTGTTGCCGCGTATTGTTGTTTCTACACTAGTAATTTATGTTTTAACTGAAACAAACTAAAAGAAATAGTTTTAACTTTTTATTTACAAACATTTGTTTCTCTAAATAATGATTTAAGTTTGCAGTTACCGTGATGAGTAATGATCAGCAAGTCGTGCTGTTGCTACTACTAAAGATTCTTGCCAGTGGTTTATTTCTTATGCGTTTAAGCAATTGTTAGATTTACACTAAATGTTTGGAATCAATAGGTTCGTTACAACTTTTCTACTATATTATGCAAGGGAGGTAACCAAAATAGACGTAAAGAACAAATGAAAGCAGAAAAACTTGAAATTGTATTTTATATGAATTTAACTACAAAGGCTATAATTTAGTGTTAGGTTTGGGGCTACATTAATATGAAAAGATTAAATATATTCTTTTCATATTTTTGTGACTCTAAAATGAATAAACATTTGAAATTAATAATAAATGATTAGGTTTTCGTTGTCATTTCTGACACTGTTAACTTAAAAGTAAACAGATTTTTTTACTTGTGCAAATTTTCAGCGTAATTTATGCTTTACTCGCATCCACCTGTTTTCTATTCGTATCATGTCCAGCGTCTATCCTGGTTACCCCCATTGCATTAATATAGTCAAAAACGTTTTAGCGAACCTATTCCAAACAATTACCCCGACTGCTGGTTAAAACATGAAAACTTTTCAAATAGTCACAACACCAATGAAATGCAACTTTTAAAAGCAGCGACAAGCATTTTCAGTTTTCTTTCAGTGATTGCCGCATGTTTTGCCTTCTTTGAAGATTTGTATTTTGTAAAAAGGCCTTTATTTTTAAATTTTGTTTGACACGTACAAATTCTGCAGGAACATCGCTCACAATTTAAACATTTTTTTTAAAAATATGGTTTTTATGATTCATGCACTTTTTTTTGTGAAGCTGTTTTAAATCTGAATTGAATTGCCCTTATTTTAAAACTTTTAATATTAGTAAGTTTTACTGTGATACAAAAATTAAATCTTTTTAAACGACTGTACCAAAAGATAAAAATATTCTTTTGTTTTTCAATCTGACAACAGCCTATCCCAGTAGTGTGTGTGTGGGTAGAACAAATCTGCAACTCTTTTCCCTAAGGTAAAACATTAACATACACAGTTAAATTAACGAAGGTGGGTTTTCAATTTGTTGGCTTGCTAATGTAGACCCATAAATTGTAAAATATCAATACAATCCTGTTTGTTTTTATTTATATATATTTTCTATAGTTTTGAGAAGGGTCATTAATATTCAAATTACAACACAAATAACAAAGAGTTCAATCGTCCGAAGAACCATTTGAATATATGAGAGAGAACACTTTTAAAACCTAATATACTGTGTATACATATTTATTTCACGAGCGTATCGACGTGGATTTGGCACTCTCGATAATCTTATTTAATTTTAAGGATGACATGTTAAAGCACCAAACCTTTAAAACAATGCCACGTTCGTTAGCCACCTTACACAATAGTGGTGTTAATTACACGGTCTTCAGTTTTAATTGAAACAAAGATCCGAGCAGCATGCAATCATTATAGTAATTAAATGAGGGAAAATGGTAAACTTGTTGTCACAGTACGAGCATTGGGGCTTTTATCATGTCTAAGAAATAGTTATTATAAGATTAGAACTCAAAACAACAAAAACCTGGATACGTTGATGTTTATAATTTGGTCCGGAAGCAATTGTCAACATCCAGTAATTAGAGCTGTAAAAAAATCCTCATCGTCTGATTGACAGGGAGGCCAGTCGCCAAGTGGGGGCCTGGCCCCTCCTGGAAATCACCCCACCGGTGAATGTGATGTGAATTAACTTTAGTGTGCTAATCTTTACAACATAAACCATTTTTACGACAAATCTCCAGCGCTTGAAACTGCTTCACTTTCTTTCATCATACACTTTTTTTGTTTTGACAGATCGAACACGCACTAAATTAGAGCATCGTTCTAAAACATTTTGGCCATTTCTGGCGAGTTTTTGACCATTTTTAGAATCTTTTTGGCGTTTTTATGGCTAAATTTTTTAAATGTAAGGCTTTTAAAAA
>VCCN01001529.1:2117584-2131298 GCA_006491835.1 Architeuthis dux
TTCATTCTACAAAAAACAGATTGGGTGGAAAAAACTAAATGTTTATTTTAGACATTTTCTATAGTTTTGAGAAGAGTCATTCAAATAGTTCTTCAGACGATTGCACTCCTTGTTGTTTGTTGTTAACACGACGTTTCGGCCAATCCATTCTTCGGCCTTCCTCAGGTGTAATATCCGATTGTGATGGGGGTAATCGTCCGAATAATTATTTGAATGTTTATTTTAGTTTTGAAATAATTACCTCGAGTCTCAAATGACGTCCTCTGGCAATTATATCTTCTTAAAACTATTTTGCCATGGGAGCAGCAAAGGTTTCGTTATTGTCAAATTGATAAATATTGTAGTTTTCAGGTTTTACGAATTCGCAAATGCACTGACCATGACATTGAACCACTGGTATTATTTGTTTTAAAAAGTCATACTTCTGGCATATATTTCTGTAAATTCTGAAACTTTTTTTTCTTAATAAACTTTATGTATTCTTAGTAGAAAAATCCTATTTGGATTGTACTAATTTCTTGTGATATTTGGTCACTTTAATGTCAAGAAATAGGAGTTGAAAATTGTCAAGTATTGAACTGAAAAAGAGCCGGTCCTTTTTTTAACATAATGTGAAAGTCCCCAGAAATGTTAGTTGCAGTGATAAAAATGGGTTTAGGGAACTAGGTATACCGTAATGTCTCCATTAGTTGACATAGAACATCTGGAAATTAAGAAATTGGTATACGCTGTAACGCATCTCCATACCTCTTATTAGCTCTGGGTTGCATTTTAAGATAAGCCTCCGTTCCGTTTTCTTATTACAATTATAAGACCCTTTCTTTTCTGCATTCAAGTGCTATTTTGGTTTGACAGCCATAGCTCCTGTTGACAATGCTGATTAAATAACTATACAAGTAAGATATTTTAGCTACTTTTACAACTGGGCGTAGTCAGCCTCGCTTGTATTTGCACTATTAGTCACGTTATGACAGGATCGCCCATGCAAAGATTTTATAGCAGAAACTCCCATTCACTAGCATATACCCGTCAAAAATGAGGGTTTTTTTTAATGAATGCAGCAGCAATAAGGAGCCAAAAGCGATTTTATTAGGGTTGTTTTTTGTTTTTTATATAAGTTTCTATGACTTTTTTTCATACCACGCGATGTCAGTGTTGACCGTTCTTAAGTTGAGACTTTCAAAAAAACTTAAAATTAGGATACTTGAATTGTATCCTAATTTTAAGTTTTTTGAAAGTCTCAACTTAAGAAAAGTCACCACTAACATCGCGTGGTATGAAAAAAAGTCATAGAAACTTATTTCCTTACAAAATAAAGTTGATGGTCAAATTTGATAAATCTGGCCTTTTTTAAAAAGCGTTTGGCCATATTTAAATTTTGAGCCAATTTGACTTTTTTTTTGTGTTCTGAGAGTATTTGCATTTAGCCATTTTTGCGAGGTTTTGGCCAGAAACTGCCTTTTCTCTCCCTCCCAATTGCTTCTTCATTGTGTAGGCTACATCAAAGGAAAGAGAAAGCCGGCGGTCTCTTTCGGCATGCGTTGACAGACACAGTTTGACTGTGGTCGGTGTTCTTCGTTGTTATGGGAACGTCATGTCTCATTTTGTATTGTCCACTTCTTTAATTCTATTATTGGTTGTACAATCTATCTCATGTGGACCAGTTCATTATGAGTTGTAGGATTTCAGCTAGCGGACACTACAGAAAACCAAACATCATACAAACACTCATTTGCATATTTGGCTTTTATATGTATAGATTACTTTCTCTTCTAAATAAAATTAAAATATTCTTGACATAGTCACTTGAAAAAAAAAAACTAATGTAGTTTTCTGACACACGTTAATGAAATATTTTGATGCAAAAACTATCCCTGCCACTTCTTAATAGTACTAGTTCTCAAACATGAATGAAACGTATGGCAGGGAGTTTGTTTATGCTTGAGAACTAGTAGTGTATTAAGAATTGACAGGGATATAAAGTACCGTCTCAATTATTGTATCAAAAGGCAACTATCTTGATATTTAGTAAACTCTGGTTTGTCAAATTGGGGTAGGAAGATTGTAGAGAGGGTCTGACCGTTTTGAAAATCAGTTTTCGAAATCCTGGTGTTCTCTTGGACTTAAACATCCGGAGGAAATAAGCTGTCAGGGGGGCTAACCCTAATATAAGTATTTATTAAGCTTAGCCTGATGATGAAAATGCTTCATCTCAGAATCTCAAGCCAAGTTACTGTTGACTACTTAGGCAGTCAACATTACAGCATGGAGTAAATCGGAAGAAAGAGACTACGGTGACAGAAAGACTAGAACCCCCGTTTAAGGCGTCATCCATGAAAGACTAGTTATTAATTTATGCAATGCGACTTCGAGTCTCGTATACCATTACTACTCTAGTGAGTGTGTGCCTTACTTGATGCCCCATACTTGTGGTCGTGTGACAAACTAAACTTAATACCTAACCAAATATCAGGAGACTAGATCAAACACTGTACTTGTCCACCTTCAAACTCCGTGTAATAAAAGTATTGCCTAGAGAGTATATTTATACCATTTATACTATACTGGGTATCGTAGGTTTTATAAATGATTGACTTCCAGAGAAAGTTTGGTGATTTAAAGATTGAAGCATAGAAGTGTTGTATAGTGGGGCGAATGACTTGGATAGAAAGGAGACTCGAAGACTTGCCTGTAAAGATATCTGGACATATTTTTTTATTTCACAGCATACATCTTTGTCGGCTGAAGAGTGGGAGAGAGATAAGGAGATATATGGGTGTCCAACAAATAGGATGTGGATGACACCTATAGATACTATAATCATTCTTGGTTGACAAGTAATACATCGCTTGTGTGTATAGTTTAATGACAGTGGATTATATTGCAAGCTCACCTTAGGAAATAGGTATATGCGTGGTGCCATCCACTTCCTGTTTGTTGGACACCCACGCATATACCTATTTTCTAAGGTGACCGGGTCACTTACATTTCCGCACAGGTGTTTGACCCCGGAATAACCTTTTCGTGGCAGTATACCATAACAGAAGTTCAAGCTTGCAATATAATCCACTGTCATTAAACTATACACACAAGTGATGTATTACTTGTCAACCAAGAATGACTATAGTATCTATAAAGTCCTACAAGATATGAAAAATAGTAAATTATATAAAATTAGTTTTATAAAGAACCAAATGATACTTTGTTTTCGGATTACACTGATTAATTGACTGTCAAGACGATTGTTCACTATTCAGACATTTCGTAATGATGAATAATGACTTGCTAGCAACAGTCTAGATCAGGGAGTCTCCAATGTGGGCGGTACCGCCCACTAGTTTATTTGCGGTTTTAAGTAGGCGGTAGTTTGCTTTGAAGAAAACTGTTTATATTAGGTGGGTGGTATAATGTTTTTTTTTCTCTTTAAAATATGTCAAAGTGGGCGGTGAGCGAAAAAGGTTGAAAACCTTGGTCTAGATTCAGCTTCGATAAATGATTATACCTTTTCATATGTTGTCATATGAACATTTTGGGGGTATCTCATTAATGTATTGCAAGGTATTTGTAATCGACTTTCCATTTTAAGAAAGGACTTTCTGGCTATACTTAGGCTAGCCGCAGGGACTCTCAAACCCCTTGGGCTTTTTTTTTATCTACTGTCAAGCATTTGGCCATTGGATAGTTTATATCGCTTACTGTGGTGACATTTTCGAAATACTACCGTAGTTGATGGTATATAAGAACCCCGCATTTCAACAGGGAATATTATGAAAAAAAATGCATTTCCTTGAATTCTTCTCATTCATCACCCATATTATTATTTTTTTTAACCCTTCCTCAAGTTCTGGCCAATGTCGGGCTGGACAATAAAGGTTACGTTTAACTTTTGAGCCATTCTTATTGTAAGTTTCATTTGATCTCTAGTGTTCAGTCCGATCCTCATCTTATTCGGTGACCCCCGAATACTTAAATCCAGTTTTTCACATATCTCAATTTTTAAAAAAATCTTTATTTTTATTTATTTAATTATGCGTATTTCGGGTTTTTTTATTGCTTGGTCTCAAAGCCAGACAAAATTTAGATCAGTTGAATACCTTGTGTTTTATTTAATCCCCCCCCCCTAACATGAAAGATCGTAATAAATAAGTTCGTTTTTTCTTTTCTTCAGACATTTTAAAAATGATTAAAGCGAATTTCTTTTATGTGTGGATTTCTTGAAAATGTATCTACTTTTCTGCAATGAATCCTATGTAAATCAATCTTTATTATTATTGGATCAAGTATTGTAACACCACTCTTTATTAAATTTGACTAGTTTTTTACCTTGAACTTAATTTTAGTTGTTTTTATACAACTTATTAATCCGGGTCACTGTTTCTATTGTGTTGTTATTCGTTGCCATAGAAACAGTGGCCCGAATTAATAAGTTGTATAAAAACAACTAAAATTAGGTTCAAGGTAAAAACTAACCAACTTTAATAAAGAAATACTTTTTACAATACTTCATCCAATAATAATAAAGATTGATTAAAAAAAACTTGTTCAGGTAGAACATATCTTTATTTTTAAATTTAATAATCCGTAGAGAAGTTTTTTTCAAAAAAAAAAAAAAAAAAAATAACAGGTCTGGTTAGTCACTCAATAGAAACCGTCAGGTGACCAAAGTCATTTGGCAGCATGCTGCGTTGGGATGATCAATTAAAGAATTGGAAAAAGGGGAGATCAATGAATAAGTTTTGTTGGATCACTAAAGTGTCCAAATTTGCAAAAAACAAACAGAGCCGGACACAAATTAAAGGAACAATTTAGCATAAACTTAGATTGTAAATTGAATCCCCCCCCTCCATAAAACCTATTTTTGCGGGATTTTTGAAAAAAAAAACAAAATCGTTTTTTCTAGATATAAGGAGTAAAAATACTTTCTATATAGTATTCTTACATATTATGTAGATCGCAGAATACAGGGTGTCCCTAAAGTCTGGACACATAGGAAAAATGCAATTGGAGTCCTTCTGGGATGAAATGCATTAAAATCATCTGCTATCTTTCGATATGAGCATCCTTCACGTCCACTGAGAAGTACCAGTTCAATACTTTCTTCTTTCGACAAACTCAAATTTAATCTGTGGGGCAAAAAAAAAGGTAGTTATAAATAGTGATATTTCCTATGTGCCCAGACTATAGAGACACCCTGTATAATCGCGGTTAGATTTTTAGCAATGGCTGCAAACAATCGTTTAGTTCTGATTGCGATTGTTTGGTCCGCTAAACGCAAACATGGAAATATATTAATGAATAGAGACAAGAATGAGAGCAGTTGATTGGGATTTCAAATTGATTAACTTGCAACAAATGTTTTGTATTCATGCGCAGAGGCGTAGCTGTATTCTGATATTATACAATAACAAATCTCACTAAAAGTTGGAGGGGTCCCTCAAGGAGCCAAGCCACCAAATCTACGCCCCTTGTTTATGCAGTTAATTTTCAGTTGTGGTTGGAAGATTGTTTCACTTGTTAATCTTTTAGTAACTGTGTTACTGGGTTTGGCTTAGTTATAAAAAAGCAGATAGCTGAAAAAGGTGTGAGATTCGTACGATAACTTCTGACACCTTGGAATGTAGTTTATTCGCTTGTAGAGACTATATTTCGATCTGATAATTATTTTGCCGAAGTCAATGAACACATGCAATACCCAGCAGACCTTGAGGCAGGTTGACATTTTTGTAATCGTTCCTGCAGGGCAACCAACTGTAACAAGCCAAATCTGATAGATTCTCTTGTAGTGGGTGGTGGTGATTCTGTAGAGCAGGTCAAGTCCTTACCTGCTTTCAGTCGACTACGTGAGCCAAACCCACAATTCAGTAACCGGATATTACATGTATGTATATACCCTGCAGGATAGTCCGCTGTAACAATCCAACTCTAATTATGCTGAGGAAAATGAGTCATTTGTTGTGGGTAGCGGTGATCTTGAGGTGAGCACGAACTTCTAATTTCTGCTCGAAAATATCTTACTAGAACGCAACGCCTATTTAATATTTGTTTTGTCGAGAATCCTAGGTGAGATCTTCTGAAATAACAGACCCACGGTTACATAATTCGACGAGATCAAGAGTCTGAATGCTAGTAATTTGTGAACCAAAGTTGGGAGTCCTGGGTTGACAATACCCACAAGAGATTAACCCTATTTCTTAGTTTTTTCTGATCTGAATACAAAATCTTAACATTAATAAATAAAATGTCCACCCTTAAATACGCGTACAGGTTAATATATAAAAAAGTTGACAAGTGTACGTGCTTACACATTTGGTGAATTGACAGGGACAGAAAAACCCAAATTCATAATTTATTCATTCTCATATGCTATTAATATCTATGTTCGGTTTGCTGAACAAATGATTTGAGCACAGTATGTGTGAAGATTCCTTTGAATTTTCTCATTCTCAAGTGCTGTAAAGGATGGTGCGCCCACTCCATCCACGCATGGTCAGCTGTACCTGATTTTAAAGTGCCTCCGTGGATTACAGCCTTCTGACATTACTCAAATCTTATTTTTAGGGGCGGCGATTCTCGCCTTTATATTTCCTGTGACAACTGCATGGAATGTTGTATACACAGTTTTTGGTCATGTTTTCTTCCGGTGGGGTCTGCATAGCGTGGGACCATTTTTCAATACTGTTCTGATGTTTTATGGAAAGCATATTCTCTGCACCTTCTCCACCATGCCTCTTGTGTATTAAAGTGCTTGTAGCCATTTTCTTTCCTCTAAGCCCGTGTGTCAGCTGGTGGTTGTTGCAGGGTAGTTGTTTCTTTGGAGGATGTCCTTTCCGCTGGTCATCTTTGGTTGGTATGTGTCTGAATCCTCACATGTGTTTTGCGCAATGTTGTAAGCAATGAACGATCCTGTTTTCCTTCTTTTTATACTGTATGAGTCGTTGGAATTTTAGTTTAGATACCGCCATGTGGATGTATGGAACCCACCTTCTGTGCAAGTTATTACTACATCCAGGGAGTCTAATTTACCATTCGTTTCTTTCTCCATAGTGAACTGCATTGAGGGTCCCAATGAGTTCACATGGTCAACGACACTTTCATATCTTTCTGGTGTTTCAAGGTATTCATTATTCTGAAATAATGTTGCTGTCATAATGTTGCTGTCATCCGATCATTATGCACAAAAACAAGCAGGAACGATAAAATGGTCACTAGACTGCTATAAGACCATTCTTAGCTATACCCAGTATTTCAATTTAAGTTTTCCACCGGAGACCTTTATACTTTTTTAATATTAAATTGTCACCATTAACTTTATTGAATAACTTATGTACTGTTGAAATGGTTGAAAGGCACCTATGGTAGTTTCTTGCTGACAAATATAAAAAGCTCTGGGAGGATGAAATTATGAAGTTGCCTGAAAGAGAGAAGATAGTGGAACAGTACATATGTTATTTTCTATAGTTTTGAGAAGGGTCATTAATATTGAAATGGTTCTTCGGACGGTTGAACTCCTTCTTGTTATTTGTGTTATAAACACGACATTTCGGCCGATCCATTCTTCGGCCTTCTTCAAGTGTAAAATCCGAGTGTGATGGTTTAAACAGAAATTATGCTTAAAGAATTTCTGTTTAACTCTGTTTAAGAATACAAAGTTATTCTTTAGTTTTTCTTTTACTCACCTGACCGTAATATCATTTGACTGAAGCCACATAATAATCTTATAGTATTTACATTCAATGCAGCTGTTATAGTTTTACACCGAACTTTATAAGTAAATGAATCAAATGGATGCTCTGTTTCAAATTTAAGTTATGTTTTTTTGGAGGAGGTATACATGGTGGTCTATGAGAAGTTTATTAAAGGTTGCCCCACCCTCCAATTGGCCTAAATTGTAATTCTCGCCTACACGAATGAAGAATTGTGGATCGCATAGTTTCTTTTTTAGGGGATTCTAGTGTTACTTGTCCCCACACCTACGCATTTAATGATGCATTAAGTTGAAAAGAATACCACATTCCAACGAGCCTCAATTCACGGTTCAACGATTGAGGTACAAAATGGCGGTTATGTGATCAAAGTCTTATGTAATCTCACCTGGAGAAAGGTAAACTCTGGTTACAAAGAAAATAAAGATCTTTAAAGAAATGTACAGTGAGAATTATTCTGCTCTGAAAACTGTAGCAGAAAATGTTCGCACGGAGTTAATAAATAAGGTCGTCAGCGTAACTTTTCCAATGAATAATGGTACAATTCTGGTTTAATGAAAATGACATACTTGCAGCAGATCGGTTTTCTAAAGGTCTAAAATTCCATTTCACATACTGAGTATTTATTTTCATTGTATAACGAAATATTATTACAACACAAAATGTGGCACATGGCAAAAATATAACAGTGGGGAAGGTGTTGGTCTTCTCTATCCTAACAATAACCTAACTATTCTCATTCACTGACCCAAACGTTATCCAGTGCTCCTTTCACCGCATTACATTCTGAAATATTCCTTTCACACAATCACAAAAAGAGAGAACAATTTCTCAATGAAAATTCTAACTATTCCCATTCAATTTTGTGTGGCGGTAGGTAAAAAATGGATTTTTTATTTACAAAATAAAATATCACCAATGGTTTTATGAATTGAAATATATTTGCAAAGATTGTTAGTATGTGTCCCAACAATCTAACATGGCAGAATCGACGGAACCACATTGCTACACACGGCGCTGTTATCCAAGGCGAAAATCTGAAACATATAAACCATATAGTCTTCAATAAGCTTGCACAATGAGCATGCGATCTTGCTGTGAAAGAAGGCATGCTCAGTAGATTTATTCATATATTCCGCGACGAACGCACTCAAGCGAATCAACCAGTCTCGTCGCAAGACTTTTCGCTGACCCAGGGAGCGTTTCGAATTACCAGCCAGTCAAGGGATGCCTCGTCATTGAGGCATTTAATCCCGGGGCGCTCAAGGCCATAGAAAGAGACACTCCTCATTTCGTCAGGCCGAGCTCATCGATCAAATCGCGCCCCCTCACTATCACTTGATATAATGCCTGTCTCGTCAATGATTTCAGAGAGGCCTGCCTTTACCTGAGATAAGAATCTCTGAGTGTGTCGACATTCGCGATAGAAAGAGTACTCATTTCAGGGCAAATGACAGGCCACCCCAGTGACACATACTGACCTTATCAAACTTGAGCTCTCTTGTTTTATATTAAAGAAGACAGTGAGGAACTAATTAAAGAGAAAGTTACGTTAATTAAACTAGCTTTTATGCAAATTTAAAATTGTTCACATTTAAAATCTATTTGTATTTCAACCACTGATTTTCAGATTTAACTTTGAAAATTAGGGAAAATATTTACGTATAAAATATTTCAAGAAAAGTAAATGATTGTTTCGCTAGTAGAAAGGTGAAACTTTCAGGAATTTTATCGCCTGTGCCCCTAGTAAAAGTGATATATACGTGACAAAATAGATCTAGCGATTAGATGAGAGTAAAGAACAGATGCTTTCTTCAAATAAATATTTCACTGGTTGCACTGTTATGTTTTACAAACAAAAACTTACATAGCATTAGCGATCAAATATGATTGCAGTTACTGACGGTTTCTCACTATATATAAACCCACCAGAACTTAGTGCTCTTAGCAAGTAGACTTACCCAGTTGATAGAACACCGAAACTGTCACATCAATATTGAAGTAACAATTGATCCAAAGACATTTCGGGCAAAGTCATTTCATCTTTCGTTTTATAGGAGAAATAATATTTGCTTCAAACTTTATCTCTAAAAGCAAGAACAGAGAAATTCTCTAGATAAGTATAAAAGTATTCTTAAGACAAAATGGCGAACAACAAACACTGGTTTCGTTGTCAAAAAACAGTCCTCAGTTCTATGGAGGATGGTATTATGTTTTGAGGGATTTTGCTGCTGCTGATTATTATTATTATTATTATTAGTAGTAGTAGTAGTAGTTGTTGCTTGTTGTTCCTTTCTGTGTTTAGTTTGAACGCGTTTGGTTCATAACTGTATTTAGCGGTGCTTAGAAAAGAACCGAGA
Source organism: Architeuthis dux (assembly GCA_006491835.1). Classification (NCBI taxonomy): domain Eukaryota; kingdom Metazoa; phylum Mollusca; class Cephalopoda; order Oegopsida; family Architeuthidae; genus Architeuthis; species Architeuthis dux. The sequence goes on from VCCN01001529.1 coordinate 2,127,648, forward strand.
GACGGAACAGACACGTGTGCAGGGCTATTGCCTGGTCAAGAGAGCCGCCGGGTTTCCGGTTCTGATTCAGCGTGTTTGACATAAAACATACACATTACGCCCTTATTTTTTACAGAGGAAAGAAGTATATGTTTTGGGTATAGCGGCTTCTGTGAGGAAGAGGTGAGCGCCGGCTTGTTAGAGGTTTAATTTCTCCATATTAAAGGTTTGTGGAAATGAAAAACTGACTCCATGTCGGTACGATCATGAACAAAGCAATAAATGAAAAACGAAAGAGACAGTCTTTTAGAAAGAAAGCGAACATTTATTCAAACGAGTGATGTATGGATTTAGTTAACGTTTATGTGTGTGCATTTGCCCATGTAGTGTTTTCGTGTGGGTTTCGTGACAATGTAAATAACATGGTTTTGTGTCTAAGAGTCCTTAATGATGGCTGTGTGGAAGGAAATAAGGTGGAATGGCTTACTTACATTTTGGTTGAATTAAACTCTGGTCCGTTCCGGAGGACGTGTGATTATCACACGGACTCGGACGGGCCAAAATCATGCAAAACAAGAGCGCCATTCGGCACGCTGGACTGAGAAAAACAGACAACTTTCAAAGTTGGCGCCCGTCACGTGCCGACTTCCGACTCCTTGATTGGATGGCCGGGTGATGAGGACGCGGGGGCTCTGATTCAGCGTGTGGAGAGCTCTACTCACGGTAGACAGCTCCCATTGTGGATTACCACAGGTCTACTCTCGGCCTTTCTTTTCACTTCATCAAAGTTCATTACCTCGGCCAACAAAGTTGGAGAGGTATATGTATTCGGTCACGTCCGTCTTTCCGCCTGTCCGCAAGATATCTCTGAAAGTACCCAATAGATTTCAATGAAACTGTGTGGAAGGGTGGGCAATGGACTAAGGAAGAAATGGTTACATTTTGGGGCGGATCCAAGATTCTTTTTTGATTGAGAGGTATTTCCCCGTTTTTCCCCCATACATTTATATATACGCTCATGACTATCCACACAGTATCTCCAAAAACTCTTAAATTAAATCTATGCACAATTACCTCCCCTACGTCGTAGTTATGTCCCCACCACATAATATCGCCATGTCTGTCCACACGGTATCTCCAAAAGTTCTCAATGAAATGTTGTGGAAGGTTGAGCAATAGGTTATAGAAGTAATCAAATTTAGGGGCGGATCCATGCACAATTACTTCCTCTGACAATGGCATTGGCAGAGGTGTGTGCTTTCTAGTTTCTCTTGTTTTTTGTTTAGGGACAAATCTGATACTTTTGACATATTTTAACATTTGTAAACGAATTAAAGAAATACACTCTGTTTATTGAAATGGTTCTTCGGACGATTGAACTCCTTCCTGTTATTTGTGTTGTAAACATCGATCCATTCTTCGGTCTTCTTCAGGTGTAAAATCCGAGTGTGATGGGTTAAACAGAAATTATGTTTAAAGGGGGGGTAGCCCTTATAGCGCATGGCCCTGGTGTTTCTGTTTCTGTGTCTTTGTGCTGTCGAGTTTAGATTTGTTGAGAAGTGGAAGCCACATCGGGTTGAAATCCGCGCTTGTCTGGCTAATGCATTTAGTCGACATTTTGATGTGAGCTGCCTCTTTGATTTTTCTCTGCTTCCAACAACGTTCTCTGTCGATAATCTAAATAACAAGGAGTTCAATCGTCCGAAGAACCATTTCAATATTAATGACCCTTCTCAAAACTATAGAAAACACTGTTTAGTTTTTCAGAATTTTTATATGCATTGTTTCTATACAAAACTAATACATCAGCTTATATCATTCAGCCTACAAGCCTACTGGAATGAATATCCTTGGAGAAAATATGAACAACTACAACTATTTCAGAAAATGTAAAATAAGTTCTGAAATTCCTAGTAGGAAGTATTAAAAACTGTCAACATAGGTTTCTTCAGTTTTTAAGTTGGTCTGGCTGGCTATCTATGTATCATGCGTATAAGCCGCACCAATGGAGCTGGAGGGATGAAAATTGAAAAATTTACTTATGTCTAAAAAAACGACCTTTTAATTTAAAAAATGTTTTTTTTTTAAATTCCTCCCCTAATTACGTTTTTAGTGGGGGTTCAATTTGCAATGTAAGTTTATACTACACTGGTCCCTTAGTTTGTGTTTGGCAGCATTCATGCTAGTTTTTTTTTTTGTTTTTTTTTTCTGTTGAAAATTCAGACTTTTTTAGTGATCACTGGCTAACAAAATGCGAGAGCAGTAACTTATTCATTGATCACCCCCTTTTTCCCAATTTTTTTAATTGATCATCCCCAACACGGCATGCTACCAAAAGACATTGGTCACATGACGGTTTCTATTGAGTGACTAACCAGACCTGTTTCATTTTTTTTCCCAACAAATATCAACAGCAAATCTTTGAATTGATTTTTTTCGGCTTTTTTTTTTCTTTTTTTTTTTTTAATATTTGTTTTATTGGTTATACCTATATTTTATACTTTTATTTTATAAGACGAATACACATGTTGCTCAAACTGAGTTTGGGTGTTGTCACCAGAATTCTTGGTTAATAATGTTAGTGTAATGTTCGCTTAGACACTCCCGTAAGCTTTGCTTTTGGTTTCCTGTCACTGTTGTTGTTAATTTACCTTTTTAGTACAGTCACTTAGTGCAAAGGTTACAACATTTACTTTTGCAAAGGTTACAATGTACCTGTTTGAAAGTTGAATGTATCTTGCACTTGTGTGCCAAAACCAATTACTTTTATTTACTTTTTTGTAATCAAGCTATTTTCGGATATGGCTCAGTGGTATTTGATCATGTAATTTGACAGACTAGGATTTGAGCTTCAGCCATGGTCAAATAAGATGGCTGGTCAACCATTAGGAAAAAAGCTAAAAGCTTTTGGTAACTCCACTAAATAATCACATTTTTAAAAATTACTACAATCAATATTTTCTGACTACCTATAGCTCCACTATATAGTTTTTGCCCCCCCCCCCACACACACACACAACACACAAAATAAAATTGTTAAAATTAAATTTCTTTACAAATTTTTTGTATCACATATGGTGGAACTGTTGGGTAAACAAATCTACTGACCTCTTCATAAAATATGCTGCCGGACACAAACTAAGGGATCAATGAACTTACATTGTAAATTGAACCGCCTACACTAAAAATCTATTTAGGTGTGGAATTTTCAAAGTGGGGGGGGCACTAAATTTCAAGCTTCTACTATGAGGTTAGGTTAGGCAAAATATAGATACATATAAATGTCAGAATGCATAACATAAACCCTGCAACAGTGTTTAAACCAGTCTGTTGTGGGTGGCAGTGATCAACTAGGATGAATTTACTAATATTGCAGAATACTCCACATAGGTTTCTTTGGATATGAATGGAAAATTAATACTCTTGAAGACTTAAGAACCTGATAGTGCTGGTGTGGAACAAATCTTGGGAAACCCTTTGACAAAACTTTTGAGAAGAAAGAGCTGACAAATAAACAGTGATTCTTTTGAAGGTTTCCTCAAATAAAATGGTCGTTTTGCATATTTAATTAAAGTTTATTAAGAAAGTTTCAAAATAAATCCTAATTTCTCTTTGAAGACAATCATTTATGTTACTGTCATATTTATTCCTACCTGGTGCTTATCAAGGAAT
>VCCN01001529.1:2190324-2201026 GCA_006491835.1 Architeuthis dux
AGCCATTATTTTGTAATTTTCTCACTTTTCTAGTTTTATCCAAGACTAGAGAATGATATATGAATCTTAATAAATAATGGACAGGTTTGGGTATTGATCAGGACCTATACTTTTCTATATGATTTTGATGTCTGTTGCAAGTCTAAATCATAGAAGTGAATTTTTAAAAAAATATGCATGCAAATATAACACAACCCAAAGGATAACTTAAAAAAACATAAAAGCTGAATTCATTTAATGACCTACTACTACTACCACGTTGTCGTCGTCGTCGTGGCCAATTTAGATGTTTTTAATATAAATCTAGATGTCAGAAATTGCTATATTTAAGACCAAGGTGTTTTGGCAGCATGCCATATTGGGGATGATCAATGAATAAGTTACTTCTCTCGCCTTTTGTCGGGTGGTGAAAAAGTCTGAATTTTCAAGAAACAAGCGTGAATGCTGCCAAACACAAACTAAGTGATCAATTTAGCATAAACTAAAAACCTATTTAGGGAAGGAATTTTGAAAAAAAAAAGGTTTTTCTAGACCTAATATGGAGTAAATGTTAAAATCTTCAGCTCTGTAGCTCAATTGGTGCGGCCTGTATGTGTGGTACATACATACTTAGCCTGCCAGCCAGGATTCATCCTAAGCTCTTGGGATCTCCCCCTCCCTCCTTTTTTTCTGCACTTCTATCTATCAAGTTGAAGGCTCAAAATAAGCGCCAAGTTGAGAATGATTTAAGATGTGCTCTCTCACTAATAGACCCACAAACCGAAGAACTAGTAGCAAAAAAAAAAAAAGAACAGATCACATTGATGTGTATATCAGTTACAATAGCAGAATTTTTTTTTTTTTTTTTTTTTTTGTAATAAATTGGAATTTCAAATGATGTGTTCTAATTATTTTCACTTGCTTTCTTTGAGTAACAAATACACAGCAGCAGCTGTACAATTATAAATTCTTAGTATGAAGCTGTCTAATTATACATAAAATAAAGTTATTTGAAATTGTTCTTTGTTGTAACCTTTTTGTTGGGATATTTTTTTAGTATAAAATTTCAAGTTATTTATTTATTTTTAAAATTTTGTTTCAGGCCTTATTTGCATGTGTACCTCCACCATCAATCCTGGGTGGTTGGCCGACATTCGGCATTTCTCTGGCACTGATCGGTTTAATGACAGCCATCATTGGAGATCTGGCTGGAATATTTGGCTGTTTGATCAATTTGGATCCGAGTATTACAGCCATTACGTTTGTTGCTCTGGGAACAAGTATGCCAGACACGTTTGCCAGTAAAACAGCTGCCATAATGGAGAAACATGCCGATGCCTCTGTTGGGAATGTCAATGGCAGTAATTCGGTGAATGTGTTCCTTGGTCTCGGATTGCCATGGCTGATAGCTTCCATCTATTGGCATGTACAGGTTAGTGGATGATTCTTTTTGTTTTTGTTTTTGTTTTTTATCTTTGGTTGGTAGAGATATGTGTATTCACCTGTCTGTCCGTCAGTTCTGAAAGTGCTGTCCACACGATATCTCCAAAAGTTCTCAATGAATTTCAATGAAATTTTGTGGAAGGGCTACAGTAGAAATGATTAAATTTTGGGGCAGATTCCGGAAATTTGGTTTTTGATTGAGAGATATTTTTTTATTATTCTGCAGGTTAAAAAAAACATATTTGATAAAAATGCTGCATTTAAATTTCAAGGGAAGTAACTCAATATTTGAACAAAGTTCTCCCCCTTGCTTTATATTTTATTTTCATTTAGTTTTTACTTAGTGTATGGTGTTGGCAGATATATGCACTCTGATGCTAGTTTAAATCTTTTCTAGTAACGTGAGTCTTTATCAGTCAGCTAGGGTGGCCATCTCCAAACTTCCAGAAAGGAGGACACTCTAGCCCAGTGGTCCCCTGGGCAGTGTTTTTAAGCTGGTCTGCCTTGCTGGCTATGTATACAGTAATGCCAACTCAAAAAAATATTTTTGCGCTAGTTTGACTGCCAAGAGGCGCTAAATTTTTTTTAATGGCCAAAAACCACCAAAAAGAAGCTAAAAATAGCCAGAGAAAGGCCAAAACACGCTAATTTAGCGCTTTTTGCAATGCCAAATCTAGCGCGTAACACACTAAAATGGCAACACTGCCACTGGGTGGAGTCCACAAAAGGTATTACGGGGTGGGAGCAGATTAACTCTCTTGGACGTGTTGTTAAGGATGAGCCGTAAATATATAAGCTTTGTATAAAATATACATGTGATTTTGTGGTAATTTTTGTTAAATTTCACAAAAAAAGTTTTCTGAACAAAATTGGCCTTGTTGATAACGTGACTCTACATTGTGGCTCATCAGTGTTTACAATGGCAACATATAATAAAAATACGTTAACAATTAACCACTGTTAACGTATTTTTATTATATGTAGTTGCCGTTGGCTTTCACTTCCCACTGTTCTAAGTATATTTGAGGTAATTTGAATAAGTTTGTTCCCCTTTTTGGGGGTCAGACTGACAAATGAACGTCCGGCATGACCTCCAATGTCAGAACACATGAATAACCTAAACCCAGCAATAAACCAGTGTTGTGGGTAGCAGTGATTAATAAGAAAATATTATTTCTAAAAATCTAAATCCTAGTTCTAAGACTGTTGTCTGCTAATTTTACACTAACTATAAAAATTCTAATAATTTTCTTGTTTTATTTAATTTATGACTTTTTGTTCACAATACAAATGAATTTTGTATAAAACTACAGGGTGTCCCATAAGAATGTCCTTTCTGTACCCATTGTTGGGGAGTAAGTTTGTATCGAAACAAAATCTTCAAACCTCAATACATCTCTCAGCCGAATCAATACAAAGTTACTCCCCTTACAACTGGTACAGAAAGGACATTCTTATGGGACACCTTATTCTACCTTGTGTATATAGGAAGAAAATGATCAAAAACATGAGGAAATTTAGTCATGGATGAATGAAATTTTGCATTAAAGACTGGGGGGCAAATGACACTGAAATATTCAAATAGTTCTTCGGACAATCAAACTCTTTCTTGTTGTTTGTGTTGTTAACACATTTCGGCTGATACATTATTCAGCCTTCTTCAGGTGTAAAATCCAAGTGTGATGGGAGTAAACAGAAGTTTTTATTTTTAAACCCTTATAACGTAGCACCCGGGTGTTTCTGTGTCTTGGGCAGCGGAAGCCATATCAGATTGAACTCCGTACTATGGCTTCCACTGCTCAACAGACCCAAACCCGACACAACAAAGACAAAGACACAGAAACACCCTGGTCCTACATTATAAGGGTTACCCCCTTTAAAAATAAAAACTTCTGTTTACTCCATCATACTCGGATTTTACACTTAAAGAAGGCCAAAGAATGGATGAACCGGAATGTTGATTTAACAACAAGAACGCGTTCACTTATCCAGAGAACTATTTGAATGTTAATGACCCTTCTCAAAACTATAGAAAATGTTGTTGACAACACAAACGAGTTCAATCATCCAAAGAACTATTTGAATGTTAATGACCCTTCTCGAAATTATAGAAAATATCAACACTGATATAGTTTAAGAAATACTGATTTACATTGGGTAATGTATTAGCATCTAGTCACACTGACACTTAACGGTTGACTAGGTGAATTGATATCTCTGCCTGTTCAAATCCAAACTACTCGCTATTCTATTACATTGAGACTTACATCTTATGCAAGTGTAAAATTGTGACTGAAACATTTTGAGTGTAATAATCTTTTTAATTTTTCAATTTTAATTGAGCAAAATTTCTATTTCTATTATTTCAGGGCTTACCCTTTGAGGTCGATGCTGGTTCTCTCGGATTCTCAGTGGTTATCTATACCAGTCTTGCCATTGTTGCAATTGGTGCACTAATTCTACGAAGGAACCTACGTTGGTTTGGTAAGGCCGAGCTGGGTGGGACAGTTATGCCAAAATATCTGTCTGGATGCTTCTTCATATCCCTCTGGCTTCTCTATGTCTTGTTATCAGTCTTGCAAACCAAGGGAATTATCAATAGTCCAATTTAAATGAAATTTTAGCATTTTTCCATATTGTGTAAATGCCATCAATATTTTCTACATAAACTGCTAACATTATTGGTCAGCAAGGGTGAAGGAGTCGGGTGAATTGTCAAAAACAACAAATGGCTGCTGGATAACTTTTTTTCCCCCCCTTTGGTGAAACATGCTGGTAGTCATCTTCTTCCCCATGATTACTCCTGAGATCTAAAATGTTTATTTAAATTTGTTTTTTTTTAGCTGTTTCATCTTTTCAAATACTAAAGTGTATTGAAAAATTAAAGGCTTCCATCTATGTGAACATTTTAAGATTTAAAATAATGACTCAATAACATTGTTTTATTATTGAGCCAAAATAATCATTCTCATCTCCTTTTAATTCATATTTTTCTCACTCTAAAGGTTATCATTTTGAGAAATTAGATTTTTCTAAATAATTGCTCAGACCAAAATTAAAGATAACCGTAAAAATTATGTTTAAAAATGTTATGGTGGTACACTTGTTTTAACATTTTTAAACTAAACCTTTGTGAATTCTAATTTTGGATTATCCATTTGGTTTTTCAATTGAAAATGCAAGAATGTTAATTTTTTTTTTTTTTTTTTTTTTTTTTTTTTTTTGCAATATGGCAAAATTAGAGCAAAAAAATCATTGCATTTATTCTCAAAGGTCATGCCTGCAGCAGGATTGATGGATGAAATGATTTGTTACGTAAATATTATTTTGTTGTTTTCTGCTGTTTTTATAGATATAGTAAATATAACACATCTTTGATTGACTTAATAAAGGACATTTTTCATATTCATGCTTTTGCTTTTTTTAATTTGCTGAGTATTTTTTTAATAAACATATTTTGGCTCTTTTTTTCTTTCATGCCAATTAAAAGTTGAGGCGAGATTTTTCGACACAGTTCTGGTCATCATTATTGGCACCCTTGAATTACACAGTATCTTCAGAAATATGACCTGGACAGTAAGACACCCTTTAGGAACAATGACTGCCTCTAAACGTTTCTTATAGCCATCTATAAGCTTCTGGCACTTGTTAGCTTGTAGTTTCTCCCACTCTTAGCAACTTTTTCAAGCTCTTGGATGTTTGCAGGATTCCTTTCCCCAATGTCAGATTTTAGCTCTCTTTAAAGATTTTCAATGGGATATAGATCAGGACTCATTTCTGGCCAGTTTAAAATGGTCAATCTTTTCTTTTTCAACCATTCTTTGAGTCTTTATGATGCTGGGGAGCCCATGATCTTTAACCCAAACCTAGTTTTCTTACACCTGGTAGTACATTTCCCCCCTAAATCTCTTTGTAATCCTGATTTCATGATTCTTTTGATACAGTCAAGGCCTCCAGTACCAAAGCAGCCCCACAATATTATGGATCCTGCTTCATTTCATCATCTATAAACAAATCGCTGGCATGCATTGGCAAAAAGCTCTATTTTGGTTTTGTCTGTCCACAGGACATTTGCCCAGAAGGATTGTGATTTGTCCAGGTACCCTTTGGCAAAGATCAGTCATTCCTTTATGTCTTTTTAGCAGTGGTCTACCATGGGCTTCTCCGATAAAGCCCTTCATGGTTTTATGTGCAGTGTATGGTACACGTTGAAACCATAACTCCAGATTGTTCCAAGTCAGCCTTCAGCTCTTTGGACATTTTAAGTGGTGTTTTTTCCTAACCTTCGAAGACTTCTCTTAACGATTTTCCTTTCCCTCCCCCTATGTCTAGGGAGGTTCTTGACAGTTGCATGCCAAGCAAACTCCTTAATAACATTGTGCCACTATGTATTATCTTTATTTAATTCTGATCGGTGCTGTTTACTCACTGGTGTAGTAAAGTTGCAATAAAAAGCAACTAAAAAAAAAAAACAAGATGAAAGAGTGTTGATCAAGGATTAATACTAGTGGTTAATGCTGTTCACTGTTAAAACAGGGATACCGAGGTCTTTGGAAATGGTCTTGTACTCTTGTGTTTGGGGATAATAGCACTGCAAATGTTTTCAGACAGCTCTCTTCATCATTGTGAAAAAGGAACAAAGAATAACAGTGGCTTTTTTAAGCATTAGAATCATCATTCATTGGGTAATTCAAGTCATGAGGGCACTGATAATTTATTACAGGTGAGTCAAAGGGTGCCAATACCAATCTTTCAGTTTTTTTGCCTATTGTTTTCTAAAATTATTGTTTCATCATTTGCTGTTCAGTACCAAACACGAGTGTCTATAGACCAAAACTGTTTCGCTATATTCATTTTTTTTTTTTTTTTTTTTTTTTTGAGATATTCTACATGTAATTAAATTTCATGGGTGCCAATAATGGTGCCCAGAACTGTATATAACAATATCCAATAATCATGATTAGGAAATTCGTTTACTTCATTTTTAGAAAAGGTTTCTTGAAAATTCCTACAACTGGTAATTCAAAATTTTAAAAAACTTTTGTTAGGAAGTTCTTTATTGATTTTCATGAAAATTTGAAATTATGCTAAAATTGGTCCAAAACTGTTTAAATATTGAATTTTTCCTATTTTTTTATATTCTAAAAACACATTTTCATTAATTACAAACACTAATATATAACAGAACTTTTTTCAAAATTACAATATTTTCAAATAGATTTTCTAAATTCATATCGAAATTTTGCTAGTTTAGTAAAATAATTTATGCATACAATTTATCAGTCATTGAAGTTTTTGAGATAAACTTTGTAAATGACCAACTTATGTAGTTCAAAATTAGTAGTTTTGAGAATTTTTGACATTCAACAGATCAGAATAAAATCCTTTAATCTTAATTAGAATAGCCACTTGATGGCTGTTCTAATTGTTATTTTAAGCAATTTGCTGTGGTCCTAGAAAGGCTTGATAAGCATGCGTTTTAAACTCTGAAGTGGGTGTCAAGGCATTGGTTCTTAGACCCAGCATCTACATACAAACATGGTCAGCTCATCTTTAAGCCTAAGATCAACAAAAATATCTTCAATTGTATTTTTATTATGCTGTTTACATAATTATAATATTCAATTCAGCACTAAATTCTATATTGAATTTCTATCAAATTCAGGGGTCTTCATTCTATCAGTGAACACCAAAATTTTGTACCAAAGTATAAAACTATATTTTGTTTTCTGGACTTTCTTATACATCCTGCAATCATCAAGGACTTTCTTATACATCCTGCAATCATCAAAGATGAGCCGTCAATGAGTGAGTTTAACTAATGTAAAGACTTGACCACAAAAACTTTGCAGTATATTGTATGTAAGATGTAAGTAATCTTGTATCATTTCAAGAGAGGTAGACAGTATTTTTTTTGTACAAAATGAACCTCTTTCCATGCTTTTAACATCAGATCTGAGCTCATCTTCCTTGCCTAAAATCTCTCATTGTATCCTGAACACAGTGGTGTAGTGCTATGAGAACAGTGTTCCCCTACTTTTTGAGGGCAGGGAACAACATTCTCCCAATATCTATATACTAAAATTCTCTTTGAATAATTCACTGATAAGAAAAATTTACCAGTGTATATTCAAATACTCATCCCATATGGCTTCAAACACCTGAAATCATTATTTTCTAATTTTATGACTACTGTTTATCATCATAATTTATTAGTTGCTTTTTATCGCAACTGTTGATCGGAAAATAAAGAATAAGCCTTAGGTGGGATTTTTATTTAACACCGTTTGCTCACTACCAAAGAGTAATCGGACTTAGCAAAAATTGCAATAAAAAGCAAAATAAATTAAGATGAAAGTAAAAAGTAGTCATAAAATTAAAAATGATTTATAATACTTCATCTAATAAAAATATATATTATAGATAATAAAAAATTTTTTTAAAAAAAGATGTATATCTGAAATTGGTTGAATTTAAATTTTTTTTATACACTACACCTCTGCCTGAATATACGATGTGCATAACACATTAAATAGTATTTCTTCCAGAATTTATGAATAAAAGAAGTATTTTAAAGAGAAAATGCATTGGAAAGAAATCAATTGCTGCGCAAGCTAATATATTATATATTGCAAATAAAACAAAATCCCATGTGGCTACAACCTCAAATGGAATCTCATTATTTTGCATTAAGACTGTCTATTTTTGATTTCTCTTCTTTTTCTTTAATCCACATCAAAAGAACATTTTAAACTTTTATTTGCAGTCTTCAGGTAACAGTTTGTAAAAGTTGAAATTTTTTAAAATTCTCTTATTTTTGCTATTTTATATCTGTAAGCCTTTACTATAATAATAAACTTTCTACTTAAAAAAAAAATATCATTGTTTGTTTTAAAAACATGTTTTCTGTTATTTGTACAAAAATGTTTGTCACCGTTTTAACTACATAAAACATTGTTTTTGAGCTCGTTAAAACATATGAAATTATATCTTATTAATAGCAGTTAAGATGTTGAAAATGGCCTAAACAGCTGTAACATGTACATCAAAAGACATACACCAATACACAAGATGGAACTATGTACATAAAGACATTAACTTTAAATTTTTTAGAATTTTAATATTTATAACGACTAGAACACTGAAATTGAAAATATTTCTTAAAAGAGCCCTAAAAACAGGTATAGTCTTTTTTTCTTGGCCTCGTATAAGTAACTTAAAAAAATAAAAATTAACAAACATTGATTGTCACATAGTGACAAAGTATTCGGGACGCCGTCATGTGCGATAGTAACAAGGTTCACATCTGGATTATCATAGAGCAATTCCAGTGTTGCTGATTTAGCGCTTTTTACGCTGAATTCAGCCGTTTCTTGTTTTGGCAGTGTAAAAAGTGCTAAATTAGCATCTGAGTGCTTAAACAGTTTGGCCATTTTTAGTATCTTTTTGGCGTTTTGTTTCTATTTTTTTTTTAAATTTAGCCCTTTTTGAGCAACACTGAGCACTTCTATGTGCAGCTCCTTAGGACTTAAAGGATCCCCCTCCCCACACTCACTGTACCCTGATGACGGGCCTGAGGTTATCAAACTCAGTTGGTCCCAAACACTTTAAATAAAGTGATCACAATATGTGGCTATCCTTTGATCATAACCAGCTAATAACATTAAGCAAAGTGATCACAATAAGCAGCTTCCGCTGTCTCTATCAAATAGATCAGCCAAGATTTCAGCAAGACAGAATATTCAATTATCAAGAGACTCAATGTCTTTTGACTTTTTTCCCTTGTGGCCTGTTTGAGATTTTACAATTAGCCAATTAGCCAAATTCATTTTTCTAATGTAACCCTGCAATAAGTACATTTTAGAGACCATCAACCAAACTATCAATATAGGTTTCTTCAGTTTTTAAGTGGGTCTGGCTATCTGGTTTTTAGGGGGTGGGGTTCAATTTGCAATGTTAGTTTAAGCTAAATTGGTCCCTTAGTTTGTGTCCGGCAGCATTCATGCTTTTTTTTTTTTTTTTTTTTTTTTTTTTTTTTTTTTTTTTTTTTTTTTTTTTTTTTTTTTTTAAAATTCAGACTTTGATCATGGAGCAACAAAAGGTGGGAGAAGTAACTTAGTCATTGATCACCATTTTTCACCCCATTTTTTAAAAATCATATTCAATTACATTTCCACTAAACTTTCACTGAAAGAACATTTTAAATAATTTTTATGTTCATAATTTGGTAAAATCACAGAATTTGATTTTTTTTCCTCCCATAGGAACCGAGAGGATGTGTATGTAACACACAAGAAGCAGAGCATTTTCCCATCAAGATAGTGTGATGTAAATAAACAGGTTTTTGCAAGGCTGGCAATCTTCTGTCTTAGTGGTAGGAGAAAGTACAACACAGACTTCTGTAGTTGTGACTTCTTGCTCTATTCAGAAAGAGAATGAGAGGTTAAACAAGGATTGAGGTTTCTTCTCCAGGGAAACCATTTCATCTGACCACACACAAAAGCAGAAATATTCTAACATCCCCTTTGGACAGACAAACAGACCGACTGACTTCTCTGGCTTATGTAGCCAGCATTTCAGTTATTTATGGTTGAAGCCACATAATCTTGACATGTACTTAAATCAAATAACCAAATTACATATTTTCGTTATTCAACCACGTGGTAACGTCACACTGTTGAATATATTATGAATGGCATTACACTAAATCAGGGGTTGGCAAACTACAGCCCATGGCCTCATTTCATCCGGCCCGCCGACTTTATTTAATATGACATTGGATACAAAAATATAATCTGTCTTTGGTTAGCGAACAATACAATTTGGTATTGAAAAATAGAGCAAAAGTCTTATTTTTGCAGTGGCCTCAAACAAATCAATGTTTTTATAGCTAAATATATTTTAACACTAAAGAAGCTATTTCCATACCCTTGTATACAGGAAAAACAACTACATATGAATATTACTGTCCTGGTAACAAAACAAAGTTAGCCTTCATTTGTACTTGGAGAACCTAAACCTTTAACACAGAATGCCAATAGAGAACCGAATCTATAATACAGGTTGGGTATAAACCCAACCTGTATTATATACATATATATCATTAGAAAGAGAATTTTATCAGCTTGCGAATGATATGTATATATCGCCATCAAGAATTCCACAATCCATAGACTTTCCTACATACCTAGCTTCATGTTTTTGGATGTAACTTTTCATGCTCAAGAGATACAAATTGGCAACATATCCTGTTAGAAAGCTGATGAAATTCTCTTTCTAA
>VCCN01001529.1:2267107-2277730 GCA_006491835.1 Architeuthis dux
ATTTTGTTCATACCTATTAATGACCCTAATCTGTTTCTAGTCTCTGCTTCATAATACTGTGAAAACTAGAGTAAATTTATTTTCTCTGAATATTGATAAAAGCACAATCCATAATTTTGTTTATCTTTCAGATTGTTTCCCAAATCTGGAACGTTATTGTGAGCGGATCAAAGAAAAGATATGGACAGATTTGACTCTCATCGATGCAGACAACGTTTCCTAAAAAATAAACATGTTTTTGCGGGTCCAGAAAATAATTCCACCCTAGAAATAATTCCGAAACGCAAAGGGAGATAACTATGTTAATTGTATGGACAAAGTCGCCTCCCCTGTTAAAAGCGGTTTCAATTCAAATTCAAACTATTATGTACTAAATACTAAATCAGAATTTGTCAACGATTTTGTTGGAAATTGGAAATTGCAGAATAAACTGTTAAACTGATTATTGCATTGTTGTTATTGAGTATATATAAAAAACCGAAAATTTTAATTGTATGGACTCCCTAGTTAAAATAATTGCTTTATAAGGTGTCGAAACTCAGATAAGATAAAGCCTCAAACTTGTATAAAATGTTATTTTATCGTCAAAATCTTTGTGTCATTTCTAAGAAGAAAGATTGGAAAAAGATCTGATATATACTTTTACGTAACAGAAATTTAAAAAATGTTGATATATAATATCTAAAAATATAAAAAATAATATCCCATGGTATTTAAAAAAAAAAAAAATGTTTTATTTTATTAATTCTGCAATTTCCAAAGTCTTAACAATATAAAAATATAAGCCGACCCTGTTCGTCGGAATTATTTCTAGGGTGTGAATTATTGCCCACGAGGAATTACTACCTATTCTCGTTTTGAATTTCTGTTGAAGTTGCAAGGGGGATAACTCTTAGTCAATTGTTATCATTAAAATATTGAGTTCACATTCCCCAGATTCAATAGACATTTTTTATTTTCTGTTCATAGCTGAACGCTATACATCAACACATTTAATTATCAATTGTGTATTTTTGATCAAGCAATATTATAAAATATGAAATTAAAACAAAACATCTCAACCTGATTATTTTTGTTTCTTTGTTTTTCTCTATCTGAACATATGGGTGTACATCATGGAAAGCTCATGGAAATTCATTTGCGATGCGCTATATGAAGTTTTCTTTTACTTGATATACAACTGTAATCTTTCCCTTTCTGTTGTTTTCTAACCTCGTCTTCCGCAATCAAACACAATTTTTAAATAAGGGATTATTTTTGCCTATGTCCATGTATTCAAGGGAAATAACTTTTTTGTCTTAAATCTTTGGACCCCGCTGTTGCATGTGTACCCTTGGTTTTATCTAGGTGTAAACACCATCCAATTGCACTAGTGGTAAATATGAAACTACCCCAATAACCAAGCAGACACAGAGATCAATCTCTCAGGCAGCACCTCGCCATTGCACTAAAAGGGGTAGAGTCAGGGGTACACTCTGATGCATGTGGTAAGTATCCCTGTGTGTCATGCTGGAGACCAGGGTTCGATTCCCAGGGAGGTGATATGCTCCCCCACCCTTTTCTTTCTCTTCTTCTTGAGACGGGTGCAAATTTAACAATTTTCTGAGCATATTCAGAGCATTTTTAATCTCTATGGTGTGTGTGTGCATTTTTCTTCTCAAACTGGATTTCATTGATAAACATTATTTTTAGAATCTATGCTTCACAAAATGCAGTTTGCTTTGTGATTAATGGACTTCAAAGATATTTTAATTTTTACAAATCTATATAAAACTTTTGTTTATATTCCAGGGGGTCTTCCAGGGTCTTCTGAATTTTCAGATAACAAGTGTGAACTAAGAGACCAATTTAGCATAAACTTACATTATAATATTGAACCTCTCACTAAAAACCTATTGGAGGGAGGTATTTAAAAAAACAAACCCAAAAACGTTTTTTCTAGAAATAATAAGGAGTAAATTTTCAGCCTTCTGTCTCCTTCAGTTTAACAGAGCTAAAAAAAAAAAAGTAATTAAACCTCAGTCTAAGACATATTTTAAAATCAACTGGTTGACATATTTTGCAAGAAAAAATTCATTCTCTTGAAACTACCTTCTTTGTTAAGAGACATGAAATTATACTGTTCTCTCTAGAAATGTAATTGTGCAAAAACATTTCTAGCCCATCATCCTAGTGAGAATTTCAGTCAGGGTTCAAAAAAGAAATACTGTATATTTTGTCAGATAAGACAGCACTTGAAACACCCCCTCCCCATGGAGTCGTTTTATAGGCCAGATACAAATGTTGCAGAATCTTGTTATTGTTGTTATTAACATGCAGAGTAGATGTTAGTAGATGCAGGAAGAACAACAACTGCACAGGATAGTGTGCAATTGAAGGATGAAACAAAATGTCTTGTGTATAGTATAGTATGGTTGTTTATTTTCATATCGCTGATGCCGTCTGACAACAGTTTCCAAAACATACAGCCTGTTTATATTTTGTGTGGCACAGGGAAAAGGCGAGTATACATTTCAAAGTTGAATACATGACAAAGTTGGATACAGAGAGAGACTAAAAACTTAGGCCAATTAGCTTTACACAAGCCCAAGGCCAGCGTGTGTGTCGGCTGCTACTGCAAAATCCCTCTGTGTCTAACACTGTAAATGGGTCCTTTATTTAAGCCTGTCTGGTTATTGCTGCTAATTATCTTTTATCTATATCCCATCTTTGATCCATGGAAGGCCTCTTCAAAAACATCTGCTCTTAATTAAGTGTCATTCTTGGCTCGTCCACTTCTGCTTCTTGCGAGATGGCCTATCCATCACTAAACTATGCTGGCTTTGCCAGCCAACATCATTTTTGACTTATCTTGGACTCCCGCTGTGAATTTTGGTACCGTCTTTTCTTTTCTCAGACTTCTTGTCTCTGTTTATCTAGATAAGCTGTCCGAATCCATTATCGGATTGCTTTGTTATCAAAGTGTGATGTCCATGCGAAAATCATAGCATGGTGTAACTTCCTAAAATTCTGTGCTCAAGTTCGACCTTTGACCCGAAATAGCCTAGGTGGAAATATATGCTTTTTCTGACCGTGAGAACATTTAGGTGTTCTGGTGTTAATTTAATTACCAATTTTGTTAATGCAGGCTTTAATTAAAACTAATTAACAGGTCGTACATCTACCATAACATCACACAAAAACAGTGACTAAATAGACTAAAAATTGGGGTCTTGTCTTATCTGAAGGTCACCTCATCTGCTGAAATATATGGTATTCAAATCTTAAGGTCTAGAAAAGGCATCAAGCATGGGCACATAATGTAGAAAAATAATACTCAACTGGGTATTTTGATTTACTTCACATATTAAATAGATGCTATGATGTAGGAAGCATCCAAAGAATTACAAAACATGTTAACAGATCTAAATAGGGAAAGTAAAAAGTAGGTTTACAGATGAACAGAACAAAGACAAAAGTAATGTTCAACGATAAAGTCCTCATAAAGATAGAGGGAGAGGCTCTAGAACAGGTTGATGAATACATCTAGAGAAAGACCATGACAGTGAAATAAAATGATGCATAACGATTGGTTGGAAAGCATTCGGTATGAATAGAAACATTTTGAAGAGCAATGTGCTTAAAGCGTAATTTTTGAGTACCCAAAATATTCATGCAACACAGCATTCAAAGGGAAATTATGAATCAGTGCCACCTATATATGTTCTTTTTACCTTGTAAATTAAACAGTGATGGTGGGCAGTCCAAATAAAAAAACAAGTGAGAATGCTACTGAACACAAACTAAGGGATCAATAAATTTACATTGTAAATTGAACCCCCCCTCTAAAAACCTATTATGGGGGGGATTTAAAAAAACAAAAAATATTTCCCCTGATCATTGAGGGGAGTGTGTGTGCAAAATTTCAAGTTTCTATTATGAACAGTTAGGGCTGGGCGAAGTCCGGATACATATGTCAGAACACACGAATAACCTAAACCCAGCAATAAAACAGTGTTGTGGGTAGCACTGATTAATAACTAAATCTAAAAACAATGGCTTCAAATTGAGTGCACAAGCTGTACAAAGATAAGTATCTTTGTTTTTATAAAACTAAAATAATTAACATTGTAACAGTACACAATATAAAAATAGTGGGTATTTATTGTATAACAGTAGTATTGCAGTACACAAATTTGGAACATTGAAGCAGAAAAACTGTAGTTCAAAATCGAGTACCTGTGTTATACAAGAGGCTACAATTTTATGCCTAGCTTTCAACTCCAGTACTCGTATTATACAAGAATCGTGTTATATACAAAGAAATACAGTAATTTTTCTTGTAACATGTATGTTTTTTAAGTTGATCCACACATTCACAGAAACAGGGTTTCTCTTTTTAGCATGTGATTTTATGTTTTATTTTTAAATGCCAATCCATACACTGCATAAGAATATAGTTGCTCTCTTGAGTGTGTTCACAAGTGATCTTTTAAAGACAAACTCTGTGAAAATGTGGTTCCAAACTATTCACAGAAATAGGGATTCTGTCCAGTGTATGCTCATCAGCGTATTCAAGCACTAACTCTTTGAAATCCACAGACTGTATTAAAAAAATGATTGTGTTTTCATGTGAGTTTTCTAATTTGAACCCCGTGAAAGAGCTAATCCACATACTTTGCATGATTAAGGTTGCTCTTTATTGTGTATTTGCATGTGTACTCTTATGTGAATTCAGTGAAAATGCTGAACTGCAGTTTACAGAACATGGTTCCTCTCAGTGTGTTCACATATGACTTTCCCTCCAGTGTGTGTGTGCATGTTTTTTCTAATTTGAAGAATCAGAATAGGCTAATTCACACATATATGGTTTCTCTCCAGTGGCTGTTTGCATGTGTTTCTTCAAAGCATGGAAAGGTTGATCCACACACTTGACAAGAAACAGATTTCTCCCGAGTGTGTGCATGTGAGTCATCTGAAAATCCTGATCCAAATACTTGACAAAAGTATGGTTTCACCAATGTTGAACAGTGTTAAAATACTGATCCACACACTTGTTTCTCTCAAGTTGATCCACAAACTAGACAAGACGATTCCTCTCCACTATGTGTTCGCATATGATTCTTCAACTTTGAACTATGTGTGTTCGTATGTGTCTCTTCAAATTGGAACTGTCAGAAAATGCTGATCCACACACTTGACAAGAGAAAGGTTTCTCTCCAGTGTGTGTTCGCATGTGTCTCATCAACCCTGTACTGTTTGAATATGCTGAACCACAAACTTGACAAGAGTAGGGTTTCTCTCCAGTGTGTGTTCGCATGTGTCCGTTCAAAGCGGAACTGTCAGAAAATGCTGATCCACACACTTGACAAGAGAAAGGTGTCTCACCAGTGTGTGTTCGGATATGTCTCTTCAAAGCTGAACACATTGCAAATGCTGATCCACACACTTGACAAGAGAAAGGTTTCTCTCCAGTGTGTGTTCGCATGTGTCTTATCAACCCTGAACTGCTTGAAAATGCTGAACCACAAACTTGACAAGAGTAGGGTTTCTCTCCAGTGTGTGTTCGCATGTGTCCATTCAAAGCGGAACTGTCAGAAAATGCTGATCCACACACTTGACAAGAGTAAGGTGTTTCACCAGTATGTATTCGGATGTGTCTCTTCAAATCTGAACACCTTGAAAATGCTGATCCACACACTTGACAAGAGAAAGGTTTCTCTCCAGTATGTGTTCGCATGTGTCTCATCATCCCTGAACTGCTTGAAAATGCTAAACCACAAACTTGACAAGAGTAGGGTTTCTCTCCAGTGTGTGTTTGAATGTGTGTCTTCAACAATGAATTCTGTGTAAATGCTGATCCACACACTTGACAAGAGAAAGGTTTCTCTCCAATGTGTATTTCCATGTGAATTCAGTGGAAATGCTAATCGACAGATTTTGCAAGATTATGGTTTCTTTCTGTCTGTTCGCATTTATAATTCAAATTTACATTGAGTCAGGTTCTTTCTTCCGTGTCTCTTGGTGTTTGTATTTTTAAAATTAAAGTCAATGAAAATGATGAACCACACACTGCACAAGAGTAGAATTCCTCTCCAATGTGTATGTGAATATGTTTTTATGTGTGAGAATGCAAAGTCACACAACTTACAAGAATATGTGTCAATGCTTTATCAAAAGAATAATTTATTTCTTCATTCTCAGCTTCAACATTGAATTGATGATTACAATTTCTTCATGTCCATCAATTTTTCACTGCAATATCTGTGAATAAAGAAGAAGTGTTATTAAAGAAAATACTAAACTCATGCATTATAACAAATCAGTTTGTGTTTCTGTAAACTCAACATAACTCGCATTTCATGCTCCGTTACTAAATATAAGTGTGGTTAGTCCCTCAATAGAAACCGTTATGTAATCCTTGTCTTTTGGCAGCATGCCGTGTTGGGGGTGATCAATTAAAAAATTGGAAAAAAGGGTGATAAATGAATAAGTCACTTCTCGCCTTTTGTTGGGCAGTGATTACTAAAAATATCTGAATTTTCAATAAACAAGTGTGAATGCTGCTGAACACAAACTTAGGGACCAATTTAGCATCAACTTATATTGCAAATTGAACCCCCCTCCCCAACAAAAAGCCTATTAGGGCGTGGGGGATTTAAAAACAAAACTAGACATAATGAGTAAATGTTTAAATGTTCAGCCTTATAGCTCCGGTCTGTACGCATGATACATATAGCCACCCAGACCAACTCAAAAAATGAAGAAACCTAGGTTGAAAGTTTTGGTCGACAGTTTCTAATTGATATCCTGCTGTTGTGGAAACAACAATAATTAAATTGAAAATAATTTAGAGACTTGCATTTTAACATTACAATAAAATGTATCACAAAGTAGACATTTCATTATTCATTAAAAATGAGAAAAATTATTTACACTTTTAACATTTATTCAACAAACAAGTGGAATTGTACTAAACCATTTATGACCTTAAAAACAAAAAGAATGAAACATAGGAATCATCTTTACATCTTACATTTAACAAAAGTCTAACAGGTTCATTAGAAATGTATTTATTCAGTCGAATTTAGATAAGATGTTGATGTGTTTCATGAGTTGCTGTGTACACAAGTAGAGAAAGGTTTGAAAATTATTTTGATGAAAGAAAACAAGTAGAACAGAAAAAACAGAAAATGTACAGAATAATTTTGCTTTTTACAGCCAGCAATGTATGAGAGATTAAAGAGACAAGTACTGAGAAAGGGATTTATTTTAAAAAAAAGATAAGTAGAAAGCATTTGGTAATCATCCACAGTATATCAATTTGTGCAGAGGAGATAGTCGAGTGTATAAATGAAATACATCAAATTCTGTTACAGATTTAATATGAAAGGACAACCCATCAAGTTATAGGAAGTATAACATCCAAAAATAAGTTCAGGTCTCATTTAAGATCATACAAGAAAATAATTGGTTAATACATACACTGCTCAAACTGTCCTTTGCAGAGGAGATAGTCTAATGAATAAATGAAATACATCAAATTCTGTTACTGATTTAATATGAAAGGACAAGCCATCAATTTATGGGAAGTATAACATCCAGGTCTCATTTAAGATCATACAAGAAAATAAATGGTTAATACATACACTGTTCAAACTATCCTTTGCCTCCCCAGCTGTGCAATTTTTGACTTCAATTTTTGTGCATATATTTTTAAATTCCAAGAATGGGATTCTTGTTCAATTCAAAACCAAAAATTCCCAACCACATAGTAGTGTTCCTTTTTCTGTAATAAAACAGAACTGATTCTTGTTCTGCCCTGTTAAGATTTTCCATTATTCTGCATTGTCATTAAACTGTTTTTCAAAGATTCTGATTCTTGTTCTGCCCTGTTAAGATTTTCCATTATTCGGCATTGTCATTAAACTGTTTTTCAAAGATAACATTGAATGGAAATAACAAACTCATATCAGTGGTAATTTTATCAATTCAAAGGAGTTTTTTTCCCCAAGATAATCCAGAATTATTAAATCGAAAGAAGCATGGAAAAATAAAGTGCCAAATAAAGATTTTACATTGAACTATTTATTGCTATTTAAAAGCCATGACTATTTCTTTGAACCTAAAAAGAAATGAAATCATAACAATCTCCTTTTTTCTGCTTTGTGATCAGGACAAAATACTTTCAACATTTTTTAGAAGTGCTTTTCTTTTGGAAAGAACTTCCTTTTTTGAGTTATTTTGGGGATTGACAACAGCATTTGTATCTTAATTTTCAATTTTGAAATTTTGAATTTAAGACACCTGAACGATTTTTCAGATGAATTTTGCAAAGTTAGAAGAATTTATTTTCAAAAGCAATTTATCTTTGAAAATACGTACAAATATTTCCAGTACAATTCTTGAATTTATTTAATAAAATCAAAGGTGTGGGGATATTCATATTAAAGTATGTTTCTCTTAATTTTGTTCTAGCTTAATATTTTAATTTTAAAAAAAAATCACTCACTAGCAGGGCTCAAAATTAATGTCGTCCTATCATCCCTGGGACAGTAGATATGTGTTTGGGATGAAAAGAGGTCTTCCTAGGGAAGTTTAATACTGTCGCTTAACAAATTACAAACTGAACTGTGAGATTATTACAGCCGTTGTGTCCTTTTTGTTGACATAATAATCATAGAAAATTTACGTTTAGGTCCATCCATAGAAAAATATCGGCCAATTAAATCACAACAGAAATATTAATAAAAAAATAATCTTCCATGGTTTCAGTTTCATTTTTTTTTTACATATCTTTACTTACCCTTTCAGTACATCCTGTGAGAACAGAATTGAACCGATGGCAACAGAAACAGAGTAAAAATTGAATTTTCAAAAATCATTTAAAAACAGTAAAAATGTAAAAATTCTCTATAAAAAAGATTTTAATGCTAAGATTATTTCTCTATTTACGGAAAATAACGATAAATCATATTTTACCAAATGAATGAAAAATATTGGGAAATAGAGTATTTCTTTTTTTGCAGTCTTTTAAAAAACTTTTTTTACGGGAATACAGAAATTTGCTTTTTCAAAAACAGAAGCAGAATTTATATGTTCATGGTCTTGACTTAATAATGTAAAAAGATCGGACTGATCGATTGAAAATAAATCAATGAAAATTTAAGGGAGTTTTAATCCCAATGAGAAAATATTTATTTCCCGAAATTTGGAATACAAACTGATTTTTAAAAAGATTCATCCTTTATTCGATAAGTATTGAAAGTTTCATTAAAATCCGATCAGTAGTTGATGTATAGTAAATCTTTAAAGTCTAGGTGTTTTTTTGCTCGTTAAAAGGGGGAGAAAATCTACTCGTAATTACTACGGAACAGAACGGATATTTATACTATTTTGATTCAATAACATTTCCCGTTTTATAAGGTGTACACAAATAATTTTTATCTCATATATTTCGCCAATCTTTCTACTTACTAATGACACTAACATTTTTCAACGAAAACGAAAAGTTTTATATGATTTTGACGTTTATTTTATCAAGGTGTCAATTTTCCGTAAGTGGGTCTTGAAATATAAATAGATTGACATGATATATCGTTAGAAAGAGAATTTCATCAGCTTTCCAACATATTATCCTGGCAATTTGTATCTGTTGGGAATACAAAGTTACAGCCAAAAATGTGAAACTAGGTATTTTAAATAAACTAAATGTCTTTATAATTATCATATTCTGTCAGATATAAAATTATCCATAATTTGATTTCATACTGTCGACATAGAGAACCACATTATATGTGTGCCTAAAAACGAACGTGAGAGTAGAGAAGCCAGTAAAGTGTAGGATTAAAAGACTCCTGCCTACCATGAGAAATATTTCTTTCTGCAAATAAGTATTTTTTAAATTTGTAAACAAAGAAATAAAGCGAATGTTATACTTACTTCATTCTGTCTTCTTCTTTTGTCTTCCTTGTAGCAATGATTCGACATTAGAGCAAAAAGAGAAACTTTAAATAAACTAAAATGTTTTCAGGTTGAATTTAAATTTAAAAACAGCCGAGATTTGCAATCGATGCAAAATGTTTTCTAAAGAGTGAAAAGTCAAGGGAAATAATTCATACGAACTATGCAAATCAAGGGAGATAATTCATAGAAACAATGAAGAAAAAGATTAGTCCAGTCAAATTAGAGTTAGACCCAGAGAGTTACCTTTCTTTAGACCATTTTATGTAGAATAACAGAAGAAAAAAACCAAAGAAATTTTTTTGCAGCACATTCAAAATTGTACTATTTTTAGTATTTTCAGCCAGTACTACAATTTTGATTGTATTCAGGCAAAAATACAAAATCGTTAATAATGATACAAATATTAACACTGAAGTGCTCTAACTTCACATGGGACCCCCCAGGCATGTTTTTAGCAAGTTATTTTTGAAAATTACTAAAAGAAATGTCAAAAATGGGGTCTGCGTTCGCGCTCACACCGATATTGTCCTGTAGAATTTTGAACAAAATAGTGTCAACCAAGCAAAAAAGTAAATAGATTGACATGTTATATCGTTAGAAAGAGAATTTCATCAGCTTTCCAACAGATTATCCTGACAATTTGTATCTGTTGGGCATAAAAAGTTACAGCCAAAAACG
>VCCN01001529.1:2358307-2373614 GCA_006491835.1 Architeuthis dux
AGAGTCCATAATTTGAAATGGTGGGTAGGAGGTATTTTTATCAGCAATATTCTTACTCCTGAGTGGAAAAGTCCAGTGTTACGGACAGAAAAACAAAAATGCCACACTGTTCATTATATAAGTATATTAACTTAACTTGGCTTGGTATCAGACCATCTATACTGGGAGATTCAATGAAGATTATTGCTATACGACGGGCGTCCTGATCTGTTTTTGTCTTTTGTTTTTTGATATAATTTATTAACTTAGGATAGTTTGGTATCAAACCATCAGTAGTGGGAGATCCAATGAAGACCGAACCCACTAACAACGGCAAGCAAGATTAGCTTGCTGATCATTGCCTTGCGACGTGCATCCTGAGAAAAACATTTTTTTCCATATGATCTACTTGTTAATCCCAGTGGAAAATATGCACGGATATATTAGGATTGAGATGTTTTGTTTTAGAAGATACTGCATTCTATGACCCGTTGAAATCGTTGCCTGACTTTTACAGATACTTACCTCTTCGAAAACTCCACGGACAGTCAGGCGACGATTTCCACGGATCACAAAATGCAGTTTCTCAATGTGATCGTCGTCCGTTGACTTGGAAAGAAAAAAAGTCAAACGCACTACACACACATTCATTCTAGCACGTGTTGCTCAAATGCTAATCAACGTTGCGTGGTGCAGTTTGTTTCATACGAAAGTTCAAAGTCACTGTAACCCTTGAAGTTCAACCGGATGTGCTTTCCGCTGCTCAACAGACCCAAACCCGACAAGACAAAGACAGAGCAACACCCAGGCCCTGTGTTATAAGACTTCTGTTTAACCTTCACACTCGGATTTTGCACCTGGAGAAGGCCTAAGAATGGATCGGCCGAAACATCGTGTTAACAACACAAACAACAAGGAGTACAATCGTCCGAAGAACGATTTGAATGTCAATGACCCCTCTCAAAACTATAGAACAACACAAATAACAAGAAGGAGTTGAATGTTAATGACCCTTCTCAAAACTATAGAAAAAAAAGATCTCTTAAGCAGTTGAGCAAAAACAAGACTGGATCCTTCAGGGTCAAACTCCACTCTGACTGAAGCTCAAATGACTCAAATATTGCAACTTTGTAAAAACAGTTTTCCTTTAACTGAAAAAGATCTTTATATTTGGCCATGGATGTGGACTTAATAAAATAGTACGTAACTATTTTTCTATACCTTTCAGGGCAGGTTAACAATTAGAGCAAGCAAATTAAAGAATACAGTAAGCAAATAAAAAACTACGGCAAGCAAATAAAAAAAACCTACTGTACTTAAAAGTTATATGCTCTCTGTATATTTCTAATTTGCTTTCTGTATTTTTTAATTTGCTCTCAGTATTTTCTAATTTGCTCTCTGTATTTTCTAATTTGCTCGCTGTATTTTTTAATTTGCTCGCCTTAGTTTTTAATTTTCTCGCAGTTGTTTTTGATTTGCTTACTGTATTCTTTAATTTGCTCGCTCTAATTTTTAACTTGCCCAGGAAAATAAATGGCATGAAAATCTAGATAATTCTAGATATAAGTTAGGGCAATTCTAGGTATGAACTAAAAAATAATAATGGTGGTCTGTGGGCAATTTCTCTTCTAGTGGGCTTGACATAAGGTTGCATGCCAAATTACAGCTTCCTCGCTAGCCTTGGATGGTTCTAATTTTGTTGAGTGCCATTGTGTTGTGATTATCGTTACCGATTATTTGACGCAACTTGCTTATTACAATAATGGACGTAAACTTGCAGCAAGCAATTTACCAAGATAGGTGAACCCAGTTTATGGCAACACAGTTTATGGGAACCGTGTCGTTTTCACAGACCATAAATTGCGTGTTCAATACTTGAAAGGGCTTTCTAGAAAACTGAAGCAGAGACAATTATCCTTTTCCTTTACGTCCTTCTGACCGCTCGGATGATGTAACGTCTGCCTCACACGCATAAGCGAAGAGTATGGAGAAATCTTCATTAGACACATTTCTCTGTGCACTCTACAGCTAATTGAGTATACTCTAAGCTGTGGCCATAAAAACCTGTAAGAATAAAGTCCTGGTCTCTACCAGACTTGAGACTTGCAAGGACCACTAATCTGACACATGCAACAGAAATCGAGTCTTCGTCACCGGGCTCCATACTCCATTGGGAGTTGTCTCTTAAGAGACGAGACGCTTTACTTGTTTTTCCTTCTCCCTCTACTTCGCATTTCTTTCTCTTTTCTTTCTTGTTTAGTTTCTTTCTTCTTCCATGCAATCTCATAGTTTCGTTTAGTATTTCACTTCAGCAGTAATCGTATTCCAGTTCGAACATTGCACTTACAATTAGTGTCGTCAGAAATCGTCGCACTGTTAATAGAAAATACCCATTAAATCAGTACGCATAGGTTGTTATAAATGAATAAAGGGTTTCCTATTTTCGTTAACGAGATGATGCTTTCTACTACGAAGGCAGCAAGCAAGAATTATGGACTCGTAAATTAATGTGTCGGGCTAGCAGATAAAAGAAAATTATTTGCAAATGGATAAATTACACATATAATGGACAACACGTTGTCAAGCTTTGGTAATAAGCCATTAACTTCGATGAAAAGTCGGCCCTGTCGGCTGGGGCCTAGAATACACCGACTGCATCCCCTTCAGAGGGGTAAGACCCCCCAAACAGGGGCCACCCGTTCTTTCACCAAAATCGCAAGACTCTAGTTAAAAGAAATAACCTTTCACCAAAGTTGTAAGACTCTAGTTAAAAAACACCCCCCCAAAACCCTTCGACTTTCGGAATTTTAAACTGATTTCGGCATTAAATGACCAATCAAGGGTTGATATGCCACTGAATAAATCAATCAATCAATCAATCGATGAACAGTACGTGTTACGACACTTGCTAGAAAAAGCGATTAATTCCCCCACTGAAATCTGTTTCTCATGAATAATTGCGTTTTAGTCGGACAAATAAAATACAATTACAGCAATTGGCCCTTTTAGGGAAAATCATTGGATTCCCCCTGTCAACAACGACAATGGATATATGAGGTATTTGATGCTATTCGCTTCGATCTAAAGTACCTGTATACTCCAGTCAAGCGAGAACAAACTATTAATTCCTCGCACTGAAATCTGTTCTTCATGAATAATTGCGTTTTAGTCGGATCAATCAAATGCAATTTCAATATTTGGCTCTATCCTGGAAAATCACCGAATTCCCTCTGACAACAATGACAATGGATATACAAGTATCCATTATTGAACCCAGTTTTGTTTCATAATTCAGAGTCAATTAAACAGCAATTTATTGATACGGATCCAGATGTCAGTCGAAGCATGCGTGTTTGCTGCTGTCTAGAGAATCAGATTGTTTGTTGTCACAAAATCAAAAGTAAACGTGTGCTATACTACTTCAATGTATTCAATAAACATCTATTACGCCTTTGTTATTTTCTTTCCATGTGTATCATAGTATGTACCTTATATATGTTGATATACCTACATATTTTGAGTCGCTAATAATCAATCATGGATCAAATGTAATTTTTACCATTGATTGTTGTATTTAATTAACGCTGTTTCGGTATACGCGATAGCATTTGAGGATTGGTTAATCGCGTTAATCAAAGGAAACCTGTGGGATATATTTGATGCTATTTGCTTGAACAGGTAACGGTCAAAGATTAGACTGTTTAACAAGACTTTGAAATTACAATCGTAGCGTAGCAGTAACGAGACCGTTGTCATGATTCAGGTAAAATAGAGGAGTCAAATGTAAATTCTATCCCACTGGTGAAACAAAAAGCCAAATCCCCTCTTCAGATCCTCAATGATTGCTGTTGTATATTTATAACACTTATAAGGTCAGTGCTCAATTTAGGATTTTAATTTTTCAATTTTTCAATTTTTCAATTTTAAATGTTATTATGAATTGTTTTCTTCTTGAACTATTCTTTTCGTGAATTTTACGAAAAAACAATAATTTATATAGGAAACACACAATAAGTTATATAGGAAACACACAATAAGTTATATAGGAAACACACAATAATTTATATAGGAAACACGCAATAGTTTATATAGGAAACACACAATAAGTTATATAGGAAACACACAATAATATATATACGAAACACACAATAGTTTATATAGGAAACACACAATAATTTATATAGGAAACACACAATAAGTTATATAGGAAACATACAATAATCTTTATACGAAACATACAATAATGTATATAGGAATCACACACTAATGTATATACGAAACACACAATAATCTATGTACGAAACACACAATAATGTATATACGAAACACACAATAATATATGTACGAAACACACAATAATTTTTACACGAAACACAATAAATTATATACGAACCAAACAATAATGTTTATACGAAACACACAATAATTTATATACGAAACACACAATAATTTAATTACAAAACATCTGTTTTTCATGAATAATTGCGTTTTATTCGGATCAATCAAATGCAATTTCAGCATTTGGCTCTATCCTATTCAATATTCGTCTGCAATTGTCGAAATAGGAGTATTTATAGGGAAAACCGAAACTGGCCTGTAAAATACACAATATGGAAAAAAAAGAATTGTAACCCTATTTTTTCTCAATCTACATAAGATAAGCTTTCCAAAACTACAAAGTTTCAAACTTTAACAACAAATTCCTACTGGATGCCTAAATTGGACAATTGGCCGGATACTAGCTTGAAAATTGTTCAGGTCTATCTAATTCTTCTTTATCATTTATATTAACTTTTGTGAAGAAGTTTAAACATAGGAAACTCCGAATTGTTAACCAGCGATGCCTAAATTGACCAATTGGCCCAGCGAAAATTGTTCAGGTCTATCTAATTCTTCTTTCTCACTTATATTAACTTTTGTGAAGAAGTTTAAACCAGACTTTTCCGTTCTTAACAAACTCCGAATTGTTAACCACCGCTTCTTTAATAATCTTATAGAAGCTCCATCTGTGTAAGAGACAATATACCTTCGGGAGATAACAGAGAAGGGATTTGTAATTATAGCCAGAGGATCTCCTTCGAATCCCCTAATCGCATTGCCAATTGGTGTAGAGGATTTCCCTTGGGAAAGATAGGTTGCTGAAAACCTTACAATTGAAATATATTATACTGATGGCAGACTTAATGCCGCAAGCGAAGATTGTTTGAAATTCAGCTCGAGACGAACATTTCAAATGTCCATTGTGTATTATTCCCAAATGCAGAAAGAGCAACTACAATAGGCTCCCGTTATTGTAACAACCTCGGGTATTTAAGAGTTCTGTTATAACGAATTTGCCGTCATAACGGGTGGATTTTATAGTTATAATGAGAAACCAAAAAGTACAGAAACAAATGACTTTTTATTACCCTTTCACAGTCTAATGCCCCAAATATGGGTTAGGGGTCTGCAAATAAAATGAATGAACCGAAGCGTTTTTAAAATAACGCACTGTTATGAGTGCGTTACAACGAGAGTTATTACGATTAAGAATGGAGATTTCGGTGTGAAATCTACACCTGACAAAAAAGAAAAAAGCCCCAAACTTGTATAAAAAATAATTTTGTTGCCAAAATCTTAGTATCATTATTAAGAAGAAAGATTGGAAACAAAATTGCTTTTAACTTTTTGTGACTAAACTCTATAGAACCAGATATTTATCATAACATTGGCAGCGTGAAAAATTGTTTTTATACAAAGGAATGGTGGTAATATTTGCGTTTGGACAACAGCTTCCATAATTCGATGACGCAGAATCTCTCGATTTTAAACATCTCGCAAAAATCAACAGATTATTCGATTATACATGTTTTTTTCAGTATTTAATTATTAAATGACGAATTTTGTTTTAAAGAATTTTCCATTCTAAATTTTGGAAAATAATATTTTTTTTTCATATGATTCCTGCCCCATATTGATTTGATCATTTATTTAATTAATACATGGGATCTTTCATTGATTTTTTAACACATTTTACAGATAGATCCCTCGAGATATTAATTATGTTTACTTTTTTTTAGAAAGGAATTCCAGAACTGCTCGAACAGAACTCTTATATTGGGATTTGGAAAACAGGAATATTAAGCAAAATCTTTTTCCTTTTGGCAATTTTTTAGTTTTATTTGATTAATTATAATTTAAGCTTTTTATCTGGAAGTTTAAGATCGCCGTATTTTTTTAATTGATGACGATCACAGAAAAGAACAAAAAAAATATATTGCTTTTGCAAACTTCATTATGCGACTCTGGAATAGTTATACTATAAAGTCGCCGTATATCAAAAGAACTACACTTGAGGAAAAGAACAATGATGGGGAAAAAAGAAAAGAAATTATAAGAAAAATACACTCGGTAAATATTTTTTCTTCATATCTCTATATTTAATTATTCAGCATTCATATATCATTTTAAAATAAATTTGAGTCGAAGCACAAGAGAGAAAGAATAGAAAATACGAACTTCAAAAATATTGAATTAATCGAAATAATCGATAAATAATCTTTTATTTTGTATATTGAGTGAAAAATAAATTTAAAATGATATATGAATGCTGAATAATTAAATATAGAGATATGAAGAAAAAATATTTACCGAGTGTATTATTTTAAAAACGTTTTGGTTCATACCTTTTATTTGCAGACCCCTAACCCATATTTGGGGCATTAGACTGTGAACGGGTAATAAAAAGTCATTTGTTTCTGTACTTATACGGCAAATTCGTTATAACAGAACTCTTAAATATCCGAGAGTGTTATAATAACGGGAGTCTATTGTAGTTTCTCTTTCTGCATTTGGGAATAATACACAATGGACATTTGAAATGTTCGTCTCGAGCTGAATTTCAAACAATCTTCGCTTGCGGCATTAAGTCTCCCATCAGTATAATATATTTCAATTGTAAGGTTTTCAGCAACCTATCTCAAAGGAAATCCTGTAAACCAATTTGTAATGCGATCAGGGGATTTGATGGAGCTCCTCTGGCTATCATCCTTAATCCCTTCTCTACTATCTCCGGAAGGTATATTGTCTCTTACACAGAATGAGCTTCTATAAGATTATTAAAGAAGCGGTGGTTAACAATTCGGAGTTCGTTAAGAATGGAAAAGTCTGGTTTAAATTTCTTCACAAAAGTTAATATAAGTGAAAAAGAAGAATTAGATAAACCTGAACAATTTTCGCAGGGCAAATTGATCAATTTAGGCATCCAGTGGGTCTTTTTTGTTAAAGTTTGAAACTGGAAGGTTTATCTTATGTAGATTTAGAAAAAAATAGGGTTACAATTCTTTTTATCCCATCTTGTGTATTTTACAGACCAGTTTCGGTTTTCAGAAAAAAAGCCTAAAACCTATAAAAGGTGTTATAAATCAATGAAGGAAACCATGTATTAATAGAATACATCACCAAATTAATTTAATGGGGGGGGGGCATATGAAGAAAAAAGTTATTTTCCAATGTTTGCATTAAAAGCAACCCTCAAAATGGCCCAAATGGCCCAAATGGCCAGAAAACGCTAAAAGGACACGAAAAACAGCCAAAAATACGTCAAAAATGGCCAAAATGTTTAAAACATAGAAATGGCCCAAAACACGCCAAAACTACTACTATTGTCACAAGTGATAACATAATAGGAATGAGGAGAGTGGAAAAAGAATGAATAAATGAAATCTGTTACTCTAAGCTATGGTTTTTTTCTCCCCTCCCCTATTATATGTGCTCTTCCCCTCCGCTGTCTTTATCTGTTTGTTTAAATGTTTTAATACAATCCTTTTACGGAATTTTGGGGGGAAATTGGAATTAGGTTTCTATTGGGAATTAGCCGTTAGTGATGTTTATGGTGCCAAAGGTGCTTAAACAACGTAAAAACATAAA
This sequence comes from Architeuthis dux, assembly GCA_006491835.1. Taxonomy (NCBI): domain Eukaryota; kingdom Metazoa; phylum Mollusca; class Cephalopoda; order Oegopsida; family Architeuthidae; genus Architeuthis; species Architeuthis dux. The sequence continues at coordinate 2,366,195 of VCCN01001529.1, forward strand.
ACAAACATAAAAGTCCGAACAAACTTTATTATAATACACTTTTTCTATAGTTCTGTGAACATATCTAGAGAGGCCAAGTGCAATCCCCACAATCCTTGGCGAGTGTCTCTTACGAACGACAACATCATTTTCATTAAATGCATGAAGTTTCTCAAAAGCTTCACTTGATTTGCCAATTTCGCATCAAACTCGTCCATGGCGGAAATTAGGTTCAAATCACCAAGTTCATTGATCAAATGATTCATCCCCAACCCATCTTTTGTTGCAAAAGTTGAAATAGCTAGTTGAGCTGCCATCTTCAAATCCGTATTCCCATCAAGGCATTCATTAACATATAAGAGAAAAGAGCAACGTACGTAGTCAAAAATGCCTCAAAGCTTCCCTTGTAGTTCTTTTCGGCATTGATTTGTTCCATCGTGGTCGGGCCATACATATCAGCTTCAATCAAGGCCTCGTCTAAACCAATGCAATTCATGTTCTTACCGATTACATTTAACATGGCAACTAGTCTGTGCGGCTCACCTAATCGAAATTATTTGCTTGTATTTGCACTTACCATACAACTGAAGATCTAACGATACAATCGTTTAGTGATCATGAGTAGTTGCCAAGTTAATGTCTTGGACTACCTTCAACGCTGTATACAAATTTGACCAATCTGTCTTGTTTTGGCTCTCCTCTAATAGAAAATCAGGCAAAACAGTGAAATACAAACATTATTGTAGAATAGAACATGACAAAATGTCAAGGTATGATTTTGAAAGAATTCCATGATCCATTCAGAGAAAAAGGGTTAAAATGCATACGTGTACACTTTTTAGATAAGTACAAATTCAATATTCCATTAATAGACACCCATACCTTTCATTTGAGACCAGTTTTATTTTGTTCTACCGCCGGGAGGGGTAGGTCATCTTTTCACCCCTTTGGCCGCTGCATTAATTTATTTCCATGCAAACCATTAACGTTTCACACACTCGATGTTAAAAACGGCGCACAAATAAAAACAATTTAACACATTATTCAAAGCAATAACAACCTGTTTTTCTTTCAAGGACAACTAGGAGATCATTCATTTTAAGGCTAACCGGAGTTATCTTCATGTTATGCATGCATTCTCGGAATCTACCAAAACTAAACATGTTATACAATGCACAACCAAAACGTGCTGATCAAAATAACGATGATGGAGATATTAGTTTGAATGAAGATAAAGAGGAAGCATCCGTCTGTCTTGATAGACACTCGAAGGACACTGCGATCCTCGCTGAAGTAGTCCGAAGGAAAGTGGAGCGCGATACGTTGGGCATCAGTTTGGCTGCAGGAGCTGCCGGAAGGGAGCTCCACTGCATGGTTTGGAATCAGAGTTGTCCTTCTTCTAGAGCGTCCAAGCTACTCTATTTTACATATAGCTGGATGGGGAGAAGGAAGATTAGATGGAATCATGACTTTCCCAAGGGCATTAGTGCAAAGAGAATGTAAACAGCCGCGACAGGAGTTTGAACTCGACTCGGCAATTCCATTGTCCACGTCGTTAACCGCTACGCCACCTGCACCTGCATGATGAAGATACTAGTTTGGATAACACTGTGCAATGCGATTTTTGTTCCTGGGTAGTGAGTGTTATTTTCTGATTGCTTATGTGTAACAAGTATAGAAAATGGCTATTGTGGCCAGGACAGTGATATTCATATGTAGTACTTTTTCTTACTCAATGTGAATAAAAATGTGCAAATGCGCCCGTTGTCCAATTGAACATAAATAGATTTCAAATGACCACTCTCCTGGTCGCAAAAAGTTTGAAGTTGGAACGGAATAATTGACATACTTTTAGACACAATCAATCAGAAAATAACACTCATTAAAAAAGGTTGCGCATTGTAATTTATGGAATAATCAAGTAATACAAGGAAGAGTTCACAGGCAACAGTGATGATAATAAACATTCATTAATTCAAAGAATTTATCGTTAAGTAATATGATATGGCCTTATAATCCTGGACATGCCTTGACACTTGAAACAGGGTTCATCAATCTTATTCCCCAACGTATCACTTCGCAGTTTGAGGATTTTCAGTTTCCTACGTAACTGATACGAGGAGTGAGAAACATATCACGGGCAACTGTTATATATCAGATGATATTTTTTTATTGGTTGACACCAGAGATCATTTGCATGTATAAATTTCCCTGCAGTCTTGTATCAGTGTTATCAGGGAAAGTAAGTTAATACGTTGCAGTTTACGTTCACTCTGCTCTAATATCCCCTTCTTACCCCACCAAAATAACAGAGCAGACTGCGAACTCAACATTGTTTCTTTCTTTTTTGGTTTTCCAACATTTTTTTTATTTCTTTTTGTTTTTTTAGCATTTTTCATTCCTCCTTGGTTTTTCAACATTTTTCATTCCTTTTTGTTTTTTCAACATTTTTCATTCCTTTTTGTTTTTTCAACATGTTTTCATTCCTTTTTGGTTTTTCAAAATTTTTCATTCCTCTTTGGTTTTTCAACATTTTTCATTCCTTTGTGTTTTTTCAACATGTTTTCATTCCTTTTTGGTTTTTCAACATGTTTTCATTCCTTTTTGATTTTTCAACATTTTTGATTCCTCTTTGGTTTTTCAACATTTTTCATTCCTTTTTGTTTTTTCAACATGTTTTCATTCCTTTTTGGTTTTTCAACATGTTTTCATTCCTCTTTGGTTTTTCAACATGTTTTCATTCCTTTTTGGTTTTCCGACATTTTTTCATTTCTTTTTGTTTTTTCAACATTTTTCATTCTTTTTTGGTTTTTCAACATTTTTCATTCCTTTTTGGTTTTTCAACATTTTTCATTCTTTTTTGGTTTTGCATCATTTTTCATTCCCTTTTGGTTTTTCAAAATTTTTCATTCCTCTTTGGTTTTTCAACATTTTTCATTCCTTTTTGGTTTTTCAAAATTTTTCATTCTTTTTTGGTTTTGCATCATTTTTCATTCCCTTTTGGTTTTTCAACATGTTTTCATTCCTTTTTGCTTTTTCAAAATTTTTCATTCCTGTTTCGTTTTTCAACATGTTTTCATTCCTTTTTGGTTTTTCAACATTTTTCATTCCTCTTTGGTTTTTCAACATGTTTTCATTCCTTTTTGGTTTTCCGACATTTTTTCATTTCTTCTTGTTTTTTCAACATTTTTCATTCCTTTTTGGTTTTTCACTATTTTTTCACACCTTTTTGGTATTTCAACATTTTTTCATTTATTACTGTTTTCTACCCATCTAAGCACCTCAATTCATTTATTCTCTCTCTCTTTCTCCCTTCTTTCATTTTATGCCCTTTCTTCTTGATTCTTCTTTCTTGCCTTTATGCCTTGCTTATTTTTCTATCCATACATTTCTTTGTTTGTATGTTTGTTTCTTCGTTTCTTTCTTTATTTATTTTATTCTTTATTTCTTGTCTTCATGCCTCATTCATATTTTCTATCCATACATTTCTTTTTTCTTTCCTACTTTCTTTCTTTTTTGGTCAGGCTTTGTTTTCCTACCGCAACAAGAACAAGAACAATCCTCAAAGTCAGGAGTTGACTTTACTTTGCTACCGTAACAAGAACAAGAACAACAATCCCCACCTAAGTTTGGGGTGTAAACCGATATGTAAAATCCCCGTCCCCCTACCGGATTTGAACTCACGATTCATGGATTGCTAATCTGGTGTTTTACTAAATGAGCTAAACTGACGAGTCTTAAGGGAAATTTATCATGTTTAATATGTATACAAACGTTGCAGTAATCATCTTCAGTCGGAATAAAATTTGGAGTAGTTTGACCCAGTCTTGTTTGTTTGTTCGTTTCTTTCTGTATTTGTCTTTCTTTATTTCTTGTCTTCATGCCTCCTTCATATTTTCTATCCATAGATTTCTTTCTTTTTCCTCTTCCTTCTTTCCATCCTTTCAAAAAGCTCCAGTACAAAGTCCTTCATATTCAATTAGCTCCGACTTCTACTTGCTCCCATTCTTTACCTTCTTATCTCTGTACAACGTCATGATCCCCCATGCGCTCGTCTTACGCCTGATTATCCCAAGATAATCTTACACGTACACTTTTTATGTTAGATTTCCAACATTTTCTCATTCACCCCACCTCCGCTCCTTCAATTATGTCTTGCACACTTTCTATCTTTTAATTGCTTCCCCTTCCGGGAATAACATCTCGCAAATTTCTTTCGACTGCCATCATTGCACCAGAAGTGTGTCACACGAGATATCAATTTTGAGAAGATCGTTAATTCGGTGGAGGCACTTATTTGTGTCGGTGGCAAAGGGGATTAACCCATTAACTGCCAATGAGGGGAATTTCCGTCAATCCAGTTCTATCTCTGACTCAATGACATTTCCGTTTTATTGCGATTGCTCGCAACTCGGTTCTATCTGTGAGCTTTTATCTTACAATGGATAATTTGAAATGGATAACTTGGAAAGGATCATCTTGCTATGGACAAGAGCTTTTATCTTGGAACTAGTTTACCCATGCTGTCAAAAATGACGACAGTATTTAAACAATTTTGTAATTGCATTGTACTAAAAATATCAAAACATAATGTTCAACCAGAATGAACCCTGATTTGTACGCATTTGCAAAAAATAAAAACAAGAATAAATGAAAGGGACTACACTATATTTGTGATTTAATAGTTATCCCTCTTGACAGATGTTACAGAAAGAATATATTGACATACACGTGGCGTATTATATAAGTACAACTCTTCAACACCTTCCGGATAACTGCCGTATTTCTTGGGGTAAATACAAAAAATGTTGAACCCAAATCTGAGCGAGTATACTCGAATAAAAACTCGCTGAAAACTGTTTTATACGTTGGTAAAATGAAGCCCATTTAATGGCAGAGGTGACGCAACCCCAAGAAATATATTTGATTTACGCTGGAAAACCAAATGTAAACATAAAAATGAATTAGTCAAAAACATTTTTAGTAGTCAGTGAACGAAACTTAAAAAAAAGATTAATTTGAGCTTTTCGCCATAGGAGCTCAGGTACAGGGTATCTGAAAGTAAAGGGTATCTGAAAGTGCAGAGTATCTGGAGGTACAGGGTATCTGAAGGTACAGGTATCTGAAGGTGCAGAGCATCTGAAGGTGCAGAGTATCTGAAGGTGCAGGGTATCAGAAGGTGCAGATTATCTGAAGGTGCAGATTATCTGAAGGTGCACGGTATCTGAAGGTACATGATATCTGAAGGTGCAGAGTATCTGAAGGTACAGTGTATCTGAAGGTACAGGGTAACTGAAGGTGCAGAGTATCTGAAGGTGCAGAGTATCAGAAGGTGCAGAGAATCTGAAGGTACATGATATCTGAAGGTACAGTGATCTGAAGGTGCAGGGTATTTGAAGGTACAGGGTATCTGAAGGTGCAGAGTATCTGACGGTGCAGGGTATCTGAAGGTACAGGGTATCTGAAGGTGCAGAGTACCTAAAGGTACAGCGGCTAAGTGTTGAAAGGATTAACCGTAATTTTTGAGTACCCCAATATTTATTTCCTTCGTGTGAAACACATGCAACACAAATACCCTGGATTGATTGATTGATTGATTGTTTTGTTTAACGGCACATCGCCCATTGGTGGGTCATTTAGTGCCGAATTCGGTTATTTCTTTTTGAATACACAATTTATGTAAACGAATTATTGCGGACAAACTATTGTAGACAAATTAATGTAGACTCCTTTTTGTAGACGGTTTTTTGTCAAGGTATCTATATTGAATCTGTTTTTTTTAGATATTTTTGAGTATAGTTTCAAAGGTTAATTTGTTTAACTAGCGTCTTGCGACTTTTGTTAAAAGTTATTCTTTTTTAAAACTAGAGTCTAGTACACAAATTTAGAACATCGAATCCGAAAAAAACGTGGGACTGCCAAACTGTAATGCCAACTCAAGTAGCCGTGTTATACAAGAGGCTACAATTCTATACCTATTCCTCACCTCAAGGAGTAATATGCAATATCCGTTAGGAAACAGAGTCTCTGTTTCCTAACGGATATTACGTTCTCTTTCTCCGGTAGTGCAAAGAAACAACAACAAAAAACGGTATCAAACAAACAATTTCACTTTACGCTACCTTTTAGCTTTTACGAAAAAAAGTGAAAGGCAAAAATAAAGTTCAGCTTTCGTTTTTCAGCTAGCCTCAAACAAACAATTGCTACTTATTTTACAGGCGTAAATGTTCTGTATAATACTGTTTTCTGCTTTGCACTACCGCTAAGCGGTCTCATACCTTAGAAAGCATCTTGCTAACGGATGCACTACATAAATTGTGATAAAGCACAGATTTGATCTGAAAACCCCTGGAGAACAAACACACCAAATGTCATGTTTGTATCAAAATGTGCGTGATTTTCCCATTATCTGCTCCACTATAACAGTGCGTGCTGGAATATCCACCCCTACGTTTTTGGCTATAACCTCTTTTGTACAACATATACAATCTGACAAATTCTCTATCCAGCGATATATCATGTCATGTGTACAGATATTGGGTTTTCCGTCCCCCCAAAACTTAAAGAGGCAGATTGGATTTCAACTTGGATTTCTTGGGATTTTAATATGGTATTCTGGAGACTTCATAGAAATGCATTGTGGAGAGAAAATTATGTTTTAAGTTTTTTCCAATTTGGGCTAGTTTGCCTGGACTGCTGGAATACTTACCTTTACGCCTATAACCTCTTATATATAAACATATATGCTGACAAAATACTCTTTCCAACCATGCATCATGTCATTTGTACAAACCACGGGTTTTGTATATATATACATATACATATGTCCGAAAGAGAAATTCATCAGCATGTGCTAGAATATCTACTTTCACGTTTTTGTATGTGGCTTCTGACAAGATACATTGTTGTTAAGCTGACAGCATTCTCTTTCTAACGATATATCATGTCATGGGTACAATCATTGGATCTTTTGGCCCTAGACAACTTGCATTGTGGAGAAAAAAATGTATGTTTTAATCTTTTCCAATTCGGGCGCTAAATTGGTCTAGTTTGCCTGGACTATACGTTTCTTCTGGAATTTGTATTCTCTACCTTTGAGCCCAGTCGCGCTCCAAGTGTTCATGTCGTCTCCGTATTTATCTCGACACATATCAAGATGGTCAAGCTGTGCAACTAACCAATTTAATATTAGACAATGGTACAGACTTGTCAGCATGTGAATGCACATCATTGTAAATGGTCCTTCTGTTCACTGATTGGTGCCGTTGGGACTCATACACCCTCGTCTCATTATTAAGAATAACATGACAGAATATGAATGGATCTTGCGTTTTGTTTCTTCTTCTTCTGAGACGCTCTACTCTAAAGATATTGGAGTGGGTGTATTCCATCGAAGATTATTGGCCAGAAAAGAATGTCTTTGTTCCTTAATGTCCGCCTG
>VCCN01001529.1:2901065-2915631 GCA_006491835.1 Architeuthis dux
TGTCATCTCTTCTCGCTAGGTGGATATATATATATATATATAGTACAAATCTCGTTTATATCGCCATTTGATAGGCAATACGGTTTGTGGTAATGAAATCAAGTCCGCGTCTGTCTTTGTTGGTATTCAGAAAATAATTTGTAAAGACTGGATTCATACGTTTTGCCCTTGGGAATGGGAATGGTTGGCAAATAAACCAGCCTGTCTTCTGCAAGATCAAACTGCTCTCTTACTTCTAAATGCGTGTGTATTTGTAAAATAAACAGTCGTAGATATGTAAGACTTCGTTAAGAGAGCCGCGTAACGACACTTGGTCGTGATTTCAAATCACGGTAGGGAAATGTTAATTCTATATATCAGCTTGGTTTAACGTGACGGGACAGACAAACAGTGAAGAGTTTACTCCGCTAAATTGGGTGAGGATTGTTCGTGTTGTGGTTACGGTGGGAAAACAAAGTCACATCCAGCCTACGACTTGGACTGGAGTTTGTATAATTCTACTGAAACCATCAAGACTAGGAGAAAATATGATGAATACCCGACAACGAATTGGCTGTTTGACATCAAAGTCTCCTATGTATTTGAAAAACTTTGAAAATATGTTATATAAAGTTCAACTCTCTCGTGAAATCTTACATTAAATCCTGGCCACTGATAATCCGATTTCTCCTGATTTTTAATAGATTCCTATAGTAAAACTATTTACAATACTTTGAGAAGGTTCATTAACATTCAAATGGTTCTTCGGACGATTACATATATGTTCTATAGTTTTGGGAAAAGTCATTAACATTCCCCATCACACTAGCATTTTACACCCGAAAAAGGCCGAAGAATGTATGTTAACAACACAAACAACAAGAAGGAATTCAATCGTCCGAAGAACCATTTGAATATTTACAATGCATTTCATTTTTTAAAAATATGTCCAATGCTTGTATAGTAAAATTATTAGAAATACATTTATATTGTACGTATAACAGCTATTTTCTGTCAGTGATGATTGCATTGACAATCCTTTTCTTTCTGATTTCCTATGCATGTCTATTGAAAAATTATTCACAATGTATTTCTATTTGAATTATTTAGCAATGCATTACCATTATATTAGGTTGGACGTAAGGGATTGATAGAGGTGAGGAATTCAAGCAAACATTGCAGATAGAATAGGCGATTATATGTCTAATGGAAAGGATTTTACTATAGAAACGCATTGGAAATCAAGAAGAAACGAAATATCTGAGATCAAGAATTAATGCAAGCATTACTGACAAAGAATAATTGTTGGATATATGAATACATTTTAAGTGATTTCATCCGGTTGAAACAACATAAAGGGCTATTTTCAATCACACACTTTTAACCGTCAAAATTCGACTCAACACACAACCTTATTCGTCGAAGTAAGAACCATTTCAAAGTGACTCAATGCTGCCAACAGACCGACTGGGAATTTATTCCATCAGAATAACATCGGGAGTCATGGGAGTCAAGAAACTGCCGGAGGAATCTTTGACCTGATCTGCATTAGTGTAGAGCTGCTGACGCATATATGCATCTAAAGCCAGGACAAAGTGGTAATCGGTAGGGGACAGGTCTCGTAAATGAGGAGCGGGTGACAGGGCCTCCGTACCTAGCTTCATCGGTGTTTATCAGGTGGTTTGTTAAGTATGAGATTGTGCGTTATCCAGCGGCAGGATAGGCCCCTTTTGTACCATGATGTTCGTTCTATACTAACATGCAACGAATGCTTTATCTCTTACATTCCCTTCCCCATTAAACAGTTCTGCTACAATATGCCCCCCTTTCTGTTCACCACTGCTGGCCAAAATGTTTTCAACTTTTCATGCATCAGTTCCAAATCATGACAATAAGATTACTACATCACATGTTTCTATCCCATCCCTCCGTCTTGTGTCTGGTATTTTCCTACTGCGTTTACTGCCCCATGGCTGAAATCGGTTAGTCTTTTACTACATCAATTGTCATCTATTCTTGCTATGTGACAAGCCCATCTACATTTGTGTTGCTTAATTATTTTTATAATATCCTCCACTCTAGACCCCCCTCTTATCCATGTTGATCTTTTTCTATTTCTTAGAGTTTTCCATAGCATTGCTCTTTCCATGGTTCTCTATGCGATTCTAAGCTGGTTCTCAGTGTGTGTTCTTAATTTACATGCCTCGTATGTTGGTATTATGCATCCATTGTATACTTTACGCTTTAAGCACATTGGCAATGTGGTCTTCAATATGGCTCTATTCATGCTTTCCAACCTATAGTTATATGACATTTTATTTCGTTTTAATGGTCATTCTCTAAATGTATTATCTGTCATAGATATATGTATTCCTCAACCTCTTCTAGGGCTTCTCTCTCTACTTTTATGATCTGTATACTTTTGTCTTTGTTATCTTTAGGCCTACCTTCTTACTTTCTCTATTTATATTAGTCAACATGTTGTGTAATTCTTCAGTTCGTCATGGAAACGTCATTGGCGAGGGATAAACTCACATTGTACATTGAACCCCCAACTAAAAACCTATTTTGGGCGGGGGTGGATTACGAAAATGCTTTTTCTAGATATAATAAGAAGTAAATGTTTACATTTTCAGCCATCTGGTCCATTGGTGCGACCTGCACACGCGATACATACATAGATAGCAAGCCAACCAGAATCTCTTGGAAACTGAAGAAACCTATGTTGACAGTTTTGATGATAGTCTTGGCTGGCGGTTTCCAATTATCTTTGCACAAGAAAAGCATTGGCGTTGACAAATGGATTCATAAAACGATGCATATTTGTGGCTTGGTCCCGAATGCCAGCATCTCAAATTAAATCTCCATTGAGAAAAATGTTCTCCGCTGTGTTTGATTGAATTCAAATGACATTTTTGAATATGCTGTAACCTGGACGGACCTCTGTTGCGCTATGATAAAATGAGCAATTGGAATTTTCTTGGATGACACTTGGGAAGAGACAATGCCATTTCTTGGAAAAGAAAGTCTCCGGGCGATTTTAAGGCTCCACTTTTATTTTAAATGCCACATAGCAATTGATCATGGAGCTGGACGGAAAATTGCCTACGGAGTATTCTGCTAACCCTTTCATCTTCTAAATAGATAAAACAACCAGTACTGCTTTTAATCGTGTTACACCTTAAACATTGGCACAGCTCAACAAAAGTTGGTATGCTATTTAGTGGACCTATAGGAAAAACTTTAACTATTTGGTTTTTCAAAAAGAAAATTAATAGTGCTTTAGAGGGGGTTCTATTTACATGTAACTATAATGCGAAACTGAACCCTTACTTTATGTTCATTGGCGCAGCTTTGGTGTCGCTCAACCACATTTGGTATGTATACTTAGTGGACATAGGGGAAAGGTTTTCAATTTGGATTTTTAAAAATATCCGTTTCAATGGTTTTATAGAGGGGTTTATATTTACAATGCAACTATAATGCTAAACTGGACCATCACTTCACGTTCGCTATACACATATACATACTAGCTGGAAACCACCTGATATGGCGGTTTTTTCTGCTCTGTCCCAGAGGGCCTATGGCCCCTACTCGTGGGTGGAATTGGCCCCAGTAGGGTGGCATGGGGCCTTCCACAGGAACTAACTGAACACAGCCCAATGCTTTTGGAAACATTGGGTTAGGGTTGATAAACATCTTGACACTCTACTTTGAGTATAATTGAGGTGATAATTTACGATAAAACCTGCATTTTTGAGTGCACATAATACTATTGTGATATTTACCCATTACATGTCATTATATTACAGCAGAATAATTACAGACACCACCTCTATTCATATCTGGTCTCACACAGCAGGTGTGGAATCCATATATATTTCGATGAACAGTAAAGATGACAGCATGTCTGTCCGTTCTCCGACGTGGAATAGTTTCTTCACGTGTGTCCAAGACCATTGGTTATAACAAACTGAATAACAAACTCCAGATGACGTTAACACGTTATTAGATTACTTCATGTCAATGAGTCTGGAACTTGGGCTGCCATACATAGTTAATACTTATGACCGAGCAATATATGACATAATACAGGGCTTGGTAAAAGAAAAGGAACCTGAAAATTACAAGGATGTCGTACTATTGTAACATAATACAGGCAGGAATAATTTTGCAAGCAAGCAGGCTTAGATATGTAGTAAACCAATCACACGCCATTCGACAGGGTTTTTGAAATCACTTGTCGGTGATAGACCGAAGCGTTACACAACGAGTTTGACTCTTTTGTCGGTAAAAGCCGTTGGCAGGACAGAACAGCAGCAGTCGGAAAGGAATATTGACCAAGGCAGACTTGGTTTTGGACGCTCTACCGGACATGGGGAGGTAGACAGAGAGCGAGGTGGTTAGGCGTTAAAGTGGGAAAAGGGTGGCAGCCAGTCAACGACCCATTATAGTAGTTCGCTTTGCTGAAGTGTTGCACCCGAGAAGCTATTCCAGAAATAAATTAATCATTTAGCAAATAACAGATGAACTATGTTGTTTTATTTTCTCTCAAGACGGATAAGTTATGTGTAATTTACATTTTGCCCCGGAAGATATGGTATATTTCCCGTATGCTATATGTATCTCTCTTCTCTCGCCCTCATGTTCGGTGGGGAACTTCTGGGCCATGAACCTACCTGTTCGCCGACCTCGCTGCGCCATCGCCTTTTCTGGGATTGATCGGCTAAAGGCATTATGCTACACTATGCGTGGATCGTTTCCACATAGCACAACACCTTTTTTGCTCCATTGGGTAGTTCATGAAAGAGAGTGGCATTGAGAACCTGCTGGTTTCATCTATTGGTAGAGTCACTGCTAACGAAGTAATATGGGGAAAGGACAATTACAAGATGGTAAAGTAGCATTCATGGGTCTGTGAAGCAATGTTCATTCTCAATTGGGAGTCCTTTGGTAGATGGCTGACATAAGCACATTAAATTGAAATCTTATATTACAGCTGGAACACCTTTGGAGTGTATATAAAAGAAAAGAAGAACAGAAGGTTTGGGAACTAGTGGGTGAAGCCATGAAACATCTGGTGTCATGGAAATAATTTGACAATACATTGGACATTAGATCTTGGTTATGGAGTATGAACATTGAAATGGTGCTTATTCTTAAGCCTTCCATCCATACTGAGAGAGCTGGGCAGTGGAAGCAACATTTGGAAGAGGCCCGAAATATGCTACCATACACGGTATCCTCAGGTCACAGTAAATACATATCTTATCAGCCAATATATTTGAATGAAATGAACAGCCCGCTCAGATGTATACGAGGCATTTGAGGGATATTCACTGTCCATGTGGCAGAGGGAAATTTCAATGGGGTTTGGGCAGACTTAGCATTAACGCAAACATATAATAAAGGGGTCAAATCAAGCTTGTTCAAAGGGAGTACCAAGGATGAAACTACCCGTGACAAACACATCAAAGCCCTGCCATTCTTGACTTCCGTATCAGTGTATGTTAAATAAATGATCCACGTGGACTGTCCACAGTCAGATCATCATGAGAAAATGACCGGCATAGACAAAGTAATAACAATCAAGTTGATGGCGATAGATAAAATGGGAGATCCATCAGATGCTGTTGAGGCGGTGAAAGTGATACATATTTCTGCAGGAAAAAACGCTTGCCTCAGCAGAACCGTTGGAGGCAAGGCATGTTGGGTTAGCGTGTAGAAAACAATGCTTACAAGATCAATATGCCCAAACTCACAACATATCCAACACCACAGAAGAAGGGAAAGAAGACACAGGACAAAGTGAAACAAGTAATAGCTGAAGAAGGTTTTGTTTCAAGGTCACTTTGCTTCACACAGGTGACGCGGCAAGGATTGATGCATTCATTTGTAAATGGCTGCAATATCCACCAGACAAGAGTGAATTCATCATGCAGGAAGGAACCGAACCAGACTGTTTGGAGACTCTGCAGTACATGGGTGCAATTGAAAGAATTGCCCGTTGGTGGTGCATCTAAGGCAGTTTATATTATTGATGCAATGGCACTTACCCAACGTTTTCAGACTCTATGAACTACTTCGTTTGTGCAACTCAAGGAGATATACAATAACACGATCCTGAGTATGAAACCCATTGACTGTCAAGAAGTACATTAGATTGGGGATATGTATGACTTTGACCTAAGGGGTCTAAAGGGGGGTAAACACCAACGACGGTAAATGGGCATTGCTTCACCTGCGTATGTTCCTGCAGAAGACTTGAACATTCCTGGAGAGCATTCTTGTCCAACCCACGTAACAAGGCAAACCTACTGTCACACATGTCATCATGTTGATCAAATGCTTATTTCACCAACGGCTTCAATCTGATGCCATTTGTGTTACAAACAATGGAGTAATTGTTGTTAATGAGCTGCACTGTCCTACCAAAATGTGTACACACATTGCAAACTGTCCTGATGAAAGCATTATGGTCATTCAGGCAACTGACCGTTATACCATTTTCCCAGACTAATGAACATTAAACAGCTATGGATCGAAATGAATGACCCTTTCCCCTCCCTATTCATGACATGGTAAAGTCATTAAGTGATGCTGTGGGTCAGGACTCTTTGCAAGTTACTGGCATCATATTTAATTAATATGTTTTGACAGGCTGCGATTCAGTGAGCTATCCCTTCAGAGAGGGCAACATTTGCAATGAAGCATGTTGGCAAAATGCCAGCATTTTCCAGTTTTATCCCCGGTGATTCAGGGCAGACTGTATCTGAGTTGAACACAGTTTTTGTTGTGGATCTATACGGTAAGGCATCGTTAGATAAATTACGTACCCATTTATTTGCGATCTTCGACTCTGACTGAAGATGCATTTCACTTTTATTTTCTTAGGAATATTTGTCAACTCAGCTTGTACAAACAAGCCACACTTTGCAACCCAGTCCTTCTCCCACCTGATAAGTATGGCAGGTATGTGGAAAATGACAGATTGCGTCTTATCATGAAGGAAAGAACCATCAACATCTTCCATAGCAACATTGTCTCACTGCAAGTTCAAGAGATTACCTAGATGCCTGAGAAATTGTATATGTGCCACAGCAGGTGTTTCATGCATATTAGCCTTTACCTACAATGGAGACCAAGTCAAATGTGGATGGTTAATGATGAATACATTGTCAGTCAAATCTAGCTCAGTCTGATAAACTGTTGGTCCATCGTTCATAATGGAGCAGTGACTTTACGAGCATTTTAGACCACCGTGATCAGTACTTTATAATAATATTTGTGCAAAGGTTGGTAACAGAGTTGTTGTCTATTCTTTACAGTCATGAGTCACGTGACTACCATTGGAATCTGAAATGAAGCCATGGTAGTGAACTGCAACTACACTTTTCCCCACCAATATTATATTGAAATAATATATCATTGACAGTTCTTACACTGTAGGGGTTTAGAAGATAATGATGTATGGCATAGACAACGACTCTAATAGTGGTCTTCAAATGGTTTTCATATGTGTTCATAAAAGATGAATCTAGGATCGAAACGTCTACATGGATCCAAAACACAGAAATTGAATTTCCGTAGTTATTTCCCGATAAGTAGCCCAGGAAACAGCAGAGTCGCAAGATGTAAAAACACATATTCATACAAACTGTTTTTCATAATAACACTCTCAAAGTAGCACATTTTAAATGGTTTTTATTTACGCCCCGGATTTTTAGCACAACCGACATTCTGCGACCTTTTGACGTCTCCTGACCACAAAGGTCACCCAATCAAATGCTATTACATATAATTGTAAAGCTGACATTCACAAACAAAAAATGGAATGTGGGGTAATTTGTTACTGCTGAGTCATGAGATAGAGGCAGTGACATTTCCCTATCCCTAAGCTTTTTTGACATCGGTAGTTGACGGCTCAAGTAAAATTAAACTTCCCTACTGAATTTTCGCAATACAATCCAATGTCGCTTTTTTCTGGTGTTCTACACCCCCATAGACATGATCCATGTTCAGAGATTTTACAGCAGGCGTGTCACATCAAAGTTGGATTTTTGGGCCGCGGATTCCAGACTAATTATACGTAGTACAGATGTTCCCTCTATCGAAAAGTAAAGCCGAAATGGTGTAATTCAAAGAAGCAATTACCATTAATGTATATGGGAAATCCTTTGTACGTTCCCAGACTACACACGTGGGATGATAGTATGTTGAGCTGAATCATCAGAGGTTGGGCTGATGGGAGGTAAAGGATACTGGAGTGTAGAAGTGATAGGAAGAGAGTATGCGCTGCCTCTATAACGGCTCGTTGCAATACAGATGCTGAACGTTATATTCACATCCCACCTCTTTTCGTAAGAGCTAAAAAGCAAACTTTCGAACAGCAGTTGATACCTATAGTTCGCTCTACGCTCTACGCAACTTTACGAAGGCTCTCAAGCCACTATAGCTTTGAATGGTGTCTGTGAGCATATGTGCTTTATCTCAATGTATCACGTTAGCAACATGTGTGCTAAGGTATCATACAATCCTAAGAGAAAACGTAGGGATATTACTCTTAGCGTGAAACTGGCAGACATAATTGAGGAGTATTTTATGGGTCATGTTATACGCTCAAAGAATGTCCACATATTAATTAATTGCAATTACGCCTACGAAAGGTTTGATAGGATACTTTCGATCAGTGGTTGAAACTGGTGTATTTAATTCATAAAAATATCAAAAGTATAAAGGTGTGTGTGAGATATAATAAGTTGCAGTAGCAATTAGTTGTTTATTAGGACCGTTAACTCCAAGATACCCGATTTTTTTATTCGAACCATACAATTCTTAAAACATTATATATTTTCAGTAATTTGGCGCCCAAGAACCTATATAACAATTTTCATTCTAATCAGTTCACCAGTTCCAAAGTTCAATATTCTTTGCATGTTGACGTATGGTTATTACATTATTTACATATAAAATGTAAACAAACAATCGGATCGACCGTAACCCACCATTTTTCAATTCCTGTTTTCTTTTTCAACATTATAGCCAAATTCCAAAAATATAAACAAAAACAACGTTTTTGCTCATACAATTTAAACAAACAATCGGATCGGCCATAACTCACCACCGTCTTAAATACAACATTTCATTGAAATATACCAAGGTATAACGAAGTTAACCAATTGAGAATAAGGATACAACAACGACGACGACGACAGACACCCATAGCGAATGACAGTCCCCGACTTTTCTTCCGATGGAGGACTAAAAAAAGAACGCCATTTATACTTACGAAACGTTTCACAGGAACGTTCTACTTTCGATCAGCGATCAAAACCTGTATATTCAATTGATATACAAGAGAATGACAAAACGAGAGACAGCGAGGGAATACCAGCTTCACGCAACCCATTCCGTCTCAATGATCATCACATTCTGACACAAAACAGACATTTAATCGAACACTTCACTCTCCATTCTATTGACTGGAAGACGACCAAGAAAGCGTCTTTCTTTTTCTCTTCTTTTATTTCCACGTGCGTGCGCGTGTTTCCCTTTCCTTTTTCAACACGGGAAGATGTACCAGCTTGTCGTGGTTTCTTAATAATATGCTTTCCGCTGTATCCATACGCTTGATTGGAACTGTAATCTATAGGTGGCACGCAATGGTGTCCCAATTTAAGTACAATGCGACAGTTTTACGTCTGTTACTGAGATAACTGACACACGATCGATGCTTCTTGTAAGCTGTAGGCTTCGGTCCCGTTTTGAGCTAGTAAATAATTAGAAACCGTCAACCAGAACTGTCACCAAAACTGTCAACATAGGTGTCTTTTCACGTTGGTCTGGCTGGCTGGCTATGTATGTATGTACCATGCGTATAGGCCGCACCAATGGAGCTAGAGCGCTGAATATTTAAACATTTACTCCCTATTATGTCTACGAAAAAGAAATCCCCGCTATACATATGTTTTGCGGGGCCTTCAATTTGCAATTTAAGTTAATTGGTCCCTTATTTCGTATCCGGCATAATTCACGCTTGTTTTCCTTTGAAGGTTTGGACTTTTTTGTGATCACTGCCCAACGAAAGGCGGGAGAACTAACGTATTCATTGATCACCCCCAAAGGACATTGGCCGCATGACGGTTTCTATTGACTGACCTACCAGACCTCTTCTATCTAAAGTTCCGACACGAAGTGTCGCTATTATACGATGAATTATTCAGGCTAATACCTTCATCTTAATAAACAAATTCCTTTTTGCCAACAGTTTATCACGATTCCAGAGCATCTTTCTCCCTTCTGAGTTGAAAAACATGTGTGAAAAGTTCCAGTAGTTTGTTCTCTAGAGACTCTGGGTACAATGAACTTTCTTTCTTGAGTAGACGATCCAATTAATGAAACCTGACAGGTTGAACGGAAACCCTAACATGAAGAAAGTATAGCACTATTCATTCTGAATATGTGTTAGTGGTAAGCCTGTTACCAAAGAATAATACTACATTCTTTTTATATGGAACATGAAATTGGGCTTACATAAAACAATTGTACTGCACCATTATACTTTATTGACTATAAGGTTCCAATTTTCAAACCCTTCGCCCTCAGTGAGAAGGCTTGATTCAAGGGGGAGGGGACAGAACGCCCCCACCCCCAGCAGCAGCCCGTGACACTGCTTTGTTCTACACACGTTAGTTTGTAGTCTTGTACCAATAGTACGTGGTCAACATGCACGTATAGATGCAGGTGTGTATCAATAGGGTGAGATCAAAGAAGGATTGAAGTCTCGTTCTGTTGATAGAATATATATATTTATTTGCGTCGCCTTGTTTTATCGTCAGCGAATATAGTCGCAACAATTGGAACAAATACATTTGTTCGGGTCATCATAGCAGTTTTCAAGTCACAACATCAAAACTGTTAGGAAAAGGGGTTCGACTCACAAAGTTTGGGCAGAGAGAGAGAGAGAGAGAGAGAGAGAGAGAGAGGCTAAAAAAACATATGTCCATTTCGCTACGCCTAATTGACCCCGCACGCAAGACAGACCAAGGAGCCCTGTCTCGACGTTAACTAACTTTTGTTTCAAAGATCGACCTATTTATGTGTACCGATTGTATATCTCTCTTGTTCCTCTCCGTCTCCAGTCTCCATTTGTTTTCATTCTTTCTTTCTTTCGCATATTCAACATCTCCACCTCCCACTTCCGTGCATTTACCTATCTCTTTCTTAATATATTCTGGTTTGATCAGTCATATATATTAACAGCACTAATATCTTCTCAAATGGACACACGGACAGGTTCCCGAATCCCCTATCTCGACATCTGGTCTATTCGCGAAATTCCTTCGAAGAAATCTTATCTATTTAAATGAGTTTGTCTTCGCACAATCAGACCCCTTAATGATCAACATGGCGTGAAACTGGTATTCTATCCGATGTCCCCTGCTGGTCGCCCACTTGACCTATGAAATAGCTAAGTATGGTTGAGCCTAGGAAACAAGTTGTATCCTCATGCTTTGATCGTGGGTAATTTATCAAGGCTTTTCAGTTCATTTCGGAACATAGGGCTTTATTAAAACTAAAATGAAATATCAAAGAAAAACGTTAATTACTATATTTAAATTATATATCATTACTATATTTATATTATACATTATAATTTCGTTACTAGAGAAATTAAATGAACCTAATTAAGTCACTTCCACGCATCATACTATTACAGCCTGACAACTCCTTATCGTAGCTACTTCTGTCTACCCGTAGAACTGTTCCATGAATTGTTAAGACTCTAGTAAAAACCCGTTGCTTTGCTAACGGTATACCTTCAGCTGTGTTTTGTGTATGTATGTTTACGCAGTAATATGAAAGGTTAATGCAGGTTATTGTTAACTAAAATTCTTGTATTCATGTTGTATTAATCTTGAAATAACTAAGAAATCACAGACGTACATTGGTTGACCTTAGGAGTTATTAGATTGGATTGTATAAACTGGGTTTGGGTCATAATGGAGAGAAATCTGATATAAAAATGATTTTCTTCCATTATATAGGAACGGAGTTATTTTTTCGGTTCAATATTTATGGAGATATCATAGAATTAAATGATGAGGTGACGAAAACGTATTTCCAGACATATTTTTTCATGAAGTAACCTTTCATAAATTAATTCATAAATCAAGATTTTATTAAATCGATTCAGGATATGAAAGAAAAAAAAAACTCTTTTATACAAATTAGCGAGAAGGTCAAGATGAAATAGAATTATAAAATAAAACGAAAATAGATTTCACAAACACTTTTGTTCTTATTTTTAATTTTATTTTAGATATACTTACTTTTTTGATAAGTATTGTAAATCGTTATTTAATTTTTGACTACTCTTTACTATTATTTACCTTCATCTTAATTTGTTAGTTGTTTCTTTAAAATCAGAAATTGAGATGAAGTATATTATATATAACTTATATACTTTCTTATTTGGGACTCTAAACTATGACGTGAAAAAAAAAACAAACAGCTGTGAAAACTGCAAGATATCCAGTCAAGGTGTAAGTTACATATTATTAAAGGTCGGTAATTTGTTGATGGGAATCATTGTCAGTAAATATTCCGCAACCCACTATCTTCCTCTTTCCCCGATTCCAGTCTCTGTCCGTCTGTCTGTCTCTCTCTGCCTCTGTCTGTCTGTCTGTCTCTCTTTCTTCCTCTCCTTTACTCTCAGATTAACCACTGGAAACTGCCTGAGGATATATCCCATGAGAAAACCCTTGTCTTGGAGTGACTGATTATATATTCTCCTGATATGATGTCGTACATTAATAGATTCTGTAACTATGTATGGTGTAATGAAAGTAGTACACTTTGATTTTCCTGACTTGTTATTAAATTATAATTCTTCATATCTTAACAAAATGGCAATAGCTATGCATATCACAGATAAATGTGATTTAAACAACACCTAGTAAACACCATACTGACATTTAAACATGATGGCGTCTAACTCTAAGAGATAGAAAAAGATTAACATGGATCAGAGGGAGTACTAGAGTGAAATTTATTATACAAATAATTAATTAACATGGAGATAGATACCAATAGATGGAGCAAAAGACTAACCGATTGGTGCCCATGGGACAATAAATCGATTAGGAAAAGACTAGACACAAGGGAGGGATGAGATTTGCCGGTAAGACATGACAGAGATTAACACAATCTAGGTCGCCATGGACGGTGATCGGAGAGGCCTTTGTTCAGCAGTGGACTCATAATGGATGATGAAAATGATGATGTTATTTAGCTGTAACTAGGACGAATTCCTATTGTGCAGGCTAAGATGAGCAATTGGATGTTCGGATGATGCATTTGTGAAAAGAAAAACGATTTCTGGAAAAGAAAATCCACCAGCAATTTTATTTCATAAACAAGCCTGTGCTTTTGTTGCAAAATACGACGAAGGAATCGATCATGAAGCCGGAATGAAAATGGCTTCTACATACGGTGTATTCTCCAGCACTGACAAGTTCGTCAGTATAGTTTGTTTTGCTCAAGGCAACATTACAAGTTTGGTTAGCGTTTCAAGATTTCAGGATATTGAAGAGAATACCTAAAACAAAGTGATACCAGCTTGTAACCGCTTCTCAGTAATATTCCTTCCACTGGGTCGATATGCTTAACTGGATATGTAATATATGTTTAGCACGCAGTAGTGTCCTGACTTAAGTACATCGCGACAGTTCCATGTTTGTTACGGTCTCAAATAACCGACAGGTGATCGATGTCTCTCATAAGCTGTAGGCTTCAGGCTTTAGTTGATCATTGCTATACGACATATATTTTATTTTTATTTTACTTCATCTATTCGCTAATCCCAATTGAAACAAAATCGCGGATATATTTGGATTTGGATTGAACAAAATATTGAATTGGTTTACTGGGAATAGTTCCCAATTTGAAACTGTGGGCAGGAAATATTCTTTTCAGCAAAACATTCCAATCCAGTGGAATAGTCCAGTGTTATGACACACAGTGTTATGACCCACACACCAAGAAAATCACCCTGTTTATTATTAGGTTAGAATTTTTTGATCACGGCGTGTTGTCTACTAGATCCTTGTTTCTTAAAGTGTGCCTGTGTCATTCACCCTTGAGGCTTTATCATAATATTTCATTCACCCTTGAAGCCTTATCACACTATTTCATTCACCCTTGAGGCTTTATCACAATATTTCATTCACCCTTGAGGCTTTATCACAATATTTCATTCCCCCTTGAGGCTTTATCACAATATTCCATTCACCCTTAAGGCTTTGTCACACAATTCCATTCACCCTTGAGGCGTCATCACAATATTTCCTTCATCCTTGAGTTTTTATCACAGATCCATTCACTCTTGAGGCTTTATCACAATATTTCATTCACCCTTGAGGCTTTATCACAAAATTCCATTCACCCTTGAGGCTTTATCACAATATTTCCTTCATCCTTGAGTTTTTATCACAATTCCATTCACTCTTGAGGCTTTATCACAATATTTCATTCAACCTTGAGACTTTATCACAATATTTCATTCACCCTTGAGGCTTTATCACAA
>VCCN01001529.1:3271377-3281844 GCA_006491835.1 Architeuthis dux
TATATATATATTGAGATATATACAGTGAAAATATAGTTATACAGAGAGAGAGGGGTGAGAGAGAGAGATGGTAGGGAAAAGAGTAACAGAATCAAGTCGAGTGAGAGGAAGAGAGGGGTGTACTTAGACAAAGAGGAGGAGGTTATATGTATAGGGAGAGGGGAAAAGGTAAAAAAGTCGAGTGCTAAGGAAAGAAGGACGTAGATAGACAGAGATTGGAGTTAGACAAACAGGTTATAAATAGAGAGAGAGTGGGGAAGAGAGTAAACCAATCAAGTAGAGCGGGAGGGAAAGACATGTGTAGATAGAGATTGGAGTACGACAAAGAGAAATAGGTTATACGGAGAGAGAAAGGGAGAGAGAGACAGAAACAGAGAGAGAGAGAGAGAGAGTGTGTGTGTAACGGAATTGAATCGAGTGCGAGGGGAAGAGGGGCGAAGGTAGAGAATGAAGTTAGAGGAAGAGGTTATAAATAGAGAGAGGGGAAGAGAGAAAAACAAGCATATATAGTGTAATACAGAGTTCATTTGCCATGTCTTTAAATATGTGTCAGTCTGTATCTACAACCATATTTCCCTCCCACTTGACTTGATTCTTTTTTTCTTTTTTCCTCTCTTTTCTTAACCTCTTCCTCTTTGCCTAACTGGACGTGACAATGAACCGATGGAGACAAGGGGAGCAACAGAGAGGAAGGGAGAGACACGAGAGATAGAGAGAGGGGCGTGGAAGGGCAGAGATTGAAGTTAGACAAAGCGGAAGAGGTTATAAATAGAGAGAGGTGAAGAGAGAAAAACAACCATGTAGAGTGTGTGAGAGAGAGAGAGAGAGAGAGAGAGAGAGAGAGAGAGAGAGAGAGAGAGAGAGAGAGAGAGTGGGAGACAGACAGACAGACATACAGACATACAGAGACAGAGAGAAAAATAATGAAGAAAAGTAAAAATATGAGAAAAAGACAATCGAACAACAAATGAGAATCTGGAAAAAGACGTCGCTGTCACGTACTTACCTGAACTTACCTAAACCTGCTCCAAGGTAAGTAAACAATTCCATCTACTCCTGTGTACAATTATTTACCGGTTTATCAATTAAACATTTCATATTTTGAGTGTTTTCTTTGATGTCATGATGGAGAAAAAAACGAAAAGAAAAAGGTTCA
Source organism: Architeuthis dux (assembly GCA_006491835.1). NCBI lineage: Eukaryota > Metazoa > Mollusca > Cephalopoda > Oegopsida > Architeuthidae > Architeuthis > Architeuthis dux. The sequence continues at coordinate 3,272,534 of VCCN01001529.1, forward strand.
AATGTTTCAATTCAGATGTTTGTCGTATACCTTGATCACTGCGGTTCATTTAGTCCAAAGCCACACGTACAGTTCAAGTCACACTTTACCTACCTCAACGAAGTTGAAAAGATATGTGGTTGGTCGCGTCTGTTCGTTTCTTTTATTTATTTGAAAACAGTTGAAAAAAGCTATATGAAATCAAATGATGGATAATGTTATATCCGCTAGAATATGATAATTATAAAGACATTTATTAGTTGAGAACCTATATTTGCCAGAAGCAGGTGTGAACGACTACTAAGCGAGCGGCCTAAATCGTAAAATGTGAATAAAGAAACGAGCTCTGTGCGCTCAATCGGTAGAGCAGAACCTGCGTATACGGATGCTTCCAGGGCTCGATCCCCGCAGGGAGCTCGTTTCTTTATTCACATTTACGATTTAGGCCGCTCGTTTATCAATCGTTCACAGCGGCGCCGGGCATATATAGGTTCTCAACTAATAAATGTCTTTATAATTATCAAAGAGCTATATGACATTGTTTATTTACTTGTTCGTCTGTCCACACGATATTGTATAGCGGGTGAATGTCCTGGACTCGGATAGAAAGGAAACTCGAAGACTTGCTTGTAAAAATATGAGACACAGTTTTATTACATAACATACACTTCGTCGGCCGGAGAATGAAGAGTGGGAGAGAGATGATGGGTGCCGAGATCGTTCCCAACAGGGGAACTTGGTCTTATGTCTTCCCAGTCCTAGGCGGTCTGCTTCCTGGCTGCTTGGGTCTCTGAGTTTTCTGTCCGGTGTCCGGGTCTGCTTTATAGGTTTCTCGAACGCCTACGCAGGTGTCATTTCCGGTCCCCATATCTTGTTTTGGACACCAACAGGGGAACTTGGTCTTATGTCTTCCCAGCCCTAGGTGGTCTGCCTCCTAGCTGCTTTGGCCCTCTCTTGTCTGTCCCCAACAGGGACAGCGCTCTCGGGCCTTCCGGCTCCGCTGATGTCTGTCTCTTCTTTGAGTGCCGAGATTTCTGTCCGCGACTCGAGTCCTCCACCCGGGTCTGCTCCACAGGTTTCCCCAACGCCTACGCAGGCGTCACCCACACCCTGCCTGTTGGACACCTACGCAATATACCCACTTCCCAAGGCGATCGGGGCCACTCACATCTCCGCACAGGTGCCCGAACCCGGAACAGCCTCCTCGTGGCAGGATATCTTAACAACGATATCTCCGGAAGTACCGACTGGATTGGTGAGCAACGGGGTAGGAAAAGGGTGGGAGAATCTTGGGGCGGATCTAGGAATTGTTCTTGGATTAAGAGATATCTTTTCCGGTTTCTTTCCATACATTCATGTATACACTCATGTCAGAGTGTGTGTGCGTGTGTGTGTGGGGGGGGGGGTAATTGGGCATGGATCCGCACCAAAGTTTAATCATTTCTTCCGTAACCTATTGTCCACTCTTCCAAAAAGTATCGTTGAAATTCACTGGAGATATCGTGTGTATAGCTATCTCCAATGTCCTCGTGTCTCTCCACAGGGTATCTTCAAAGGTTCTCAATGGAATTTTGTGGAAGGGTGGACAATAGGCTACCGAATGAGTGATTACATTTGGGGGCTGATCCATACCCTGATTACTTACCCTGACAATGGAGTTTGCAGAGCTATGCGCTCTCTGAGTGATTTTTAGTTCAATATGTGTTTTGTTTTCAGCTTATACTTTGTTACATGAAGGTTTCAGCAATACATTAACCGTATTACACCAAAACCCGCACTAATCAAAACCGCACTATTCGAGGTAGTTATGTACTTTATGTATATACAAGTTTCCCCGCTATCCGAAAGCAGAGCTTTCTAATAAAAACACTAGTAAGCCGAAATAGCGTAAAGCGAAGAGGCAATTACCATTATTTTACATGGGAATATTTGTTAGCGTTTCCAGACCAAAGAAAACGATGATGTTAGGCGGAATCATCGGGGGTTGGGGTGGTAGGAGATACAGTAGACTGGGGTGTAGGTGAGAAGAGAAAGAAGATGCGACCTGCCTCTATAACGGCTCGCGGTAAAATAAACGCTGACAGCTATTTTCACATTTCGCTATTTGTTAAAGCGAAAACGTGACGTGAAGTGAACATTAGGAAAGCATAGGATAACTATATTACCTACAGTGTCACCTATAACTGAGTACACCCTTACATCCTTTTAATAGAAAGTTAATTCTCTTCTAGACCAAACATTTTATTATTTCTAGTGGAACATTACACAATCAAAACGGATATTATCAGGTATTATTATGCCCATACTACAGCATTGAAACTACGTTACCAAACATATCCTTTCGTAGTGGTGTACTCATTTTCGGACGGCAACATATTTATATTTTTGGCAACAGAGTTTCAATGCTGTAGAGTTTGGTCATAAATAATACCTGATAATATTCGTTTTGATTGTGTAATGTTCCACTAGAAATAATAATAAAATCATGCCATATTTGGTTTAGAAGACAACGTTCTATTAAAAAGTGGTACGGGTGTACCCATTTATTTATACTGTATCATAAACGTGATACATAGAGTATTGCCCATAAATAAATACACCCCATACCACTATGTTATAGGAAGTTCATGTTCTTCTAAACAAAATATAGCAGGATGTTATTATTTCTAGTGGAACATTAAACAACCAAAACGAATATTTCCAGTTATTATTTATGACCAAACTCTACAGCATTGAGAAATATGAATATGTTACGATCCAACAATGAGTATACCCCCAAGAAAAGATATTTTTGGCGACAGTTTCAATGCTGTAGTGTTTGGTCATAAATAATAACTGATACTATATGTTTTGATTGATGTTCCACTAGAAATAATACAATGTTTGGTTCTAGGCGTCTAGCAAGCTTGCCTTCAAATCAATTTTCTAGGCTAATGGGTCCAATCTCTGGTGAGTGCCTCATTTATGATTAAGGAACGCTTCGTAAATAATTATGAATGCTTCATCATCATCATCATCAGCAGCAGCAGCAGCAGACCCTCATCATCCGTCGTTGGACATAGACCTTACCCAAGATTCGCCAGACCTCTCTCTCATGGGCGTCGCGGAGTCAATATTTTCTGAACTTGTCCAGTTCGTCACGCCATCTTATTTTCTGCTGGCCACAATTTCGCATATGATCTCTGGGAATCCACGGTGTGAGATGTGATGATCTGCAGTTGTCTGGCATTCTTGCTACATGGCCTGCCCATTGCCATTTGAGTTTTTTAATTGATTATATGATATCTCTGACTCCTGTGTTTTCTCTAATATAATGTGCTGTCTTGTGATCTCTCCATGTGATGTTAAGCCTGATTCATTCACATGCACATTGCATGGTTCTTAGTTTGTGAGCCATTCTTTTGGTTCGGTTCCATGTTCCAGCTCCATAGGTGACTATCGGGAGGGCCCATTGGTTGTTGACCCTTCAATGCCTACCACAGTACGATTATTAACAAGATTGTCCCCCACACCAATTCACCAATCCAAGTGTAGTGAGTTCAATCCTCAACGGATGCTTCACTATTGCAGCCTTGTGACAGACTAAATAAGATTCTTAACTAATGATTCATATTTTTCAGATTAAGTAGTTTCAGACTTCCAAATGGACGGTTGTAAACAATAACCCATCATTTAAGATGCTGATTTTCAAGGCAAACTAGTTTTTCACAATTTGAAATCTGAAACCCAACACAATCACCTTATCCCAAATTGTTCTCAGTTGGCCTTGGGCTGGATTGGGCTCAGCTTACCCAATGCCAAAATATTAATATCGAGGCATAGTGGTTAGTAAGCTCGTCGATCCTGGATGCCCAACATTCTAGGCTTTGTAACAGATTAAAATAAGCTTCGACCGCCTTGCCTTTGAGTAATGATGTGCAGGATAGTATTGCCAGCCATTAATGCTACTTTTGCTTCGAAAACATTAAAATCTTTCACGTACAGTTAAGTAATTAATGCAACTCAACGTGTGTCTTTGTAAGTGAATTCCACAACAATGCAACTTGCATTACATTTCCATTAATGCAGTGTATTCGCCTGGTAACTAGGTTTTTGTATGTTTTCTACTCAATACATAAACCATTCTTCATATTCTTTGATGAAATTCTTGATGCAGTTTATGTATATTCTTCTAATATTGACTTCTAGGCTGATGAACTATTATGTCTATTATGTCTAAGCGGAATAGGAAATCGCTCGTTTAGAATTCTGTTTTTCCTTTTTCTTATATGAGTGAGCGCGATATATATTGCACCTCGTTTGTTTAGAAAAAGAAATGCCGAAGCCATGTGATTTCAGCTATCACTTTCGGTCGGGCTTCAATGTTCGCTGGATTGCATTAACGCTGCCCTTACTTCCGCTTTTATCAAGCTCAGTGGTCCCCAACCGTTTCAGTTCCGTCAATTTAACTTGCAACAATATGTGACTTGGACATATAAATACGACGTAGGGAAGATAATTGTGAATGGATCCGAATTTCTTCCGTAGCCTATCGTCCACTCTTCCACACAGTTTCTTCGAAATTCACTGAGAACTTTTGGAGATATCGTGTGGACAGCTATCTCCAAATGTTAGCGTGTCTGTCCACATACATATCTCAAAAGGTTCCCAGTGATTTTCAATTAGATTTTGTGGAAGGATGGATAAAAGGCTACAGAAGAAGTGATTATATTTGGGGGCGGATCCATGTACAATTACTTACCCTGACAATGGCGTTGGCATAGGTATTCGCTCTATGAATACTTTCTAGTTTAACATACTTTCAGATATATTTCAAAACTTATCAACACTTTTAGAAATGTCCTTACTTACGTTCGGAATAACCATGGAACTTTTAGTGATCGAATCAAAACACAATAACCATGATTTCTTATGTATCGTCAGTGCATGTATTGTATTGCACGCCGATATATACGTAAATAGTTACAATTCGATATATACGTAAGTGCAAATCGATCAAACAGTAAGTGCTGAATTTAGGCTCGCGGAAAGTGGATGCAACAGACGTTCATTACTCACTCAGTGGGGTTAAATCATATTTCGTAAATGTATAGTGGTGGGACTTCTTCTGTACGCAAAACGGAACCTGTGGACAGAGTTCGAATTTCGGTTGCGTCTTCTAATCTCACTTTCTTACAGAAGTATAAATCCATCTCTACCTACATTCTATCCAATTGTCAATTAACTTCACCACGGTTTGTTCTTACTAGACCGCAATAACAGTCGGAGAAAACAGTGCGTGCCTGTGAAAACTACTCTTCCAGAAAATTGGCTGCTATATCCATTATCAGCTTTGACAAATATAGCCAATAATGCTAATCAAATTAATTCGGTTCATTTGAAGTATTCAAAATCACCCATCTCTTGGGTGATTTGTACAATTTGATCAGCAGGAAATACTGCGGCAGTGACTAGTACTATTAGAAACCGTCAACAAAAACTGTCACCAAAAATCTCAACGTAGGTTTCGTCAGTTTTTAAATTGGTCTGGCTGGCTGTCTTGCTATCTATGTATCACGTGTACAAGTCGCACAGATGGAGCTAGAGGGCTGGAAATTTAAACATGAACTCCCGATTGTGTCTACAAGAAACGATTTCTTTTGTTTTATTGAAAATTCCTCCCTAAATAGGTTTTTAGTGGGGGTTCAATTTGCAATGTAAGTGTATGCTAAATTAGTCCTTTAGTTTGTGTCCGGCAGCATTTACGCTTGTTTTTTTCTTTTTGAAAGTCCGACATTTTTAGTGATCACTGCCCAACAAAGTAACTTATTCATTGATAACCCGTCTTTGCAATTTTTTTTAATTGGTCATACACTTCGACGGCCGGTGGATGAAGAGTGGGAGAGAGATGATGGGTGCCGAGAGACCATTCCCAACAGGGGAACTTGGTCTTATGTCTTCCCAGTTCTAGGCGGTCTGCTTCCTGGCTGCTTGGGTCTCTGAGTGTTCTGTCCAGTGTTCGGGTCTGCTTTATAGGTTTCTCGAACGCCTATGCAGGTGTCATTTCCGGTCCCCATATCCTGTTTTGGACACCGACGCAATATACATATGTCCTAAGGTGAGCTTGTTACTTACATTTCCGCACAGGTGTCTGACCCCGGAATAACCTTTTCGTGGCAGGATATCATAACAGTTGGGTATGTAGTATTTGATGGAATATAAACAGATCCTAAATGTCCCCAACGTGTGTTTATTCGGAACGTTTTGATCAGAAATTGGACATTCTATTGTGACGTATTGTGATTTGATGCATATTGATGCATATTCGAGGAATGTTTCATGTTCGTGTAATAAAATACATCAGGCCATTATTCATGCTATATCACCTAAAAAGAAGTGGATGAATGGAAAGCATACAATGATGTAGTAAATCATAATATTAGCTTCGTTGATTCAAATAATGCCACTGTGAGGCAACTGGTTTAGCATTAAAATTAAATACGGATGGACGGGAAGCATACAATGGGTTCATTAGTTGTAATGTTAGACCAGTTGCATTCATTGCTGTTCGTATGAACAGTGGCATTATTTGAATCAAGAAGCTAATATACAGTATGATTGTTGAGCCCATTGTATGCTTTCCATCCATCCGTAATTAGTGTTAATGCTGTACCAGTTGCCTTTGACGGTGTTTGTATGCACAGTTGCATTATTTGAATGAACGAAGCTAATATTATGATTAACTACATCATGTTTCCGTAGCACATTGTATGCTTGTTGGCCAAGCGTAATTATTCTCAGGTGAAATGTTCATCCTTTTTTGTTGACATAAAACGAAAGATTGCCAGTTCATAATTACAAGCATTAGAAACAGCCACACTATTAGAAACCGCCAAACAAAACTGTCAGCAAAACTGTCAGCAAAACTGTCAACATAGGTTTCTTCAGTTTTTAAGTGGGTCTGGCTGGCGTGCTAGCTGGTTACCTATGTATGTGTGGTGCATACAGGCCGTACATTTGAAGATTTGCTCCTTATTATGTCTAGTAAAAAACTTGTTTTTATTTGAAAATTCGACCCCAAGATAGTATTTTGGTGGGGTGTTCGATTTGCTATGTATACTTATGCTAAATCTGTCATAAAGTGTGTGTGCTGTGGTGTTCACGCTTGTTCTTTTGGAAATTCGGACTTCTTTAATGATCACCGTCCAACAGAAGATGAGATAATTTATGTATTCATCGATCACTCCATTCTTTCTAAAAACTGATCACCCCCAACGCAGCATGCTCCCAAAAGACGTTGATCACGTGACGGTTTCTATCAAGAGATTAACCAGACTCGTCATGCTTTAGGAAGTTCGCTTTGCATAATTGCACCTTCACAGTTTTTCAGACGTTGTGCATTGAAACATGTTAATATGTTTACGACATCTGACTTGACTACAGATCACATCAAATGCACCTCAGAATCGGCAAACGGGTAAATTATATACAAGATATGCAAAAGTCTTTGTAGCGTGTAAATTTGCTCATGAATATGTATTGTATCACAATTCCAAAGAAATGGTGTTAGTATGCATAGTGGCATTATTTGAACGAAGATAACATTTTGATTTACCACAGCATGATTCTGAAGTCCATTATATGCTTTCTATCCATCCGTAATTATTCTTAAGCGAAGTCATTCCTTTTTATAGTTGGCATAAAACGAAAGATGGCCGGTTTATGATTATATGCATTAGAATAGGTCACCAAAAACTGTCAACATAGACCCACTTAAAAACTGAATAAACCTAACTAGCTGACTATGTATGTATGGCGCGTATAGGCCACGCCAATGGAGCTAGATGGATGAAAATTCAAACATTTACTCCTTATTATGTCTAGAAAAAAACGTTTTTGTTTTTTGTTTTTTTAAATTACCCCCAGAATAGTTTTTTTAGGGGTTTAAATTTACAATGTGAGTTTTTGCTATATCGGTCCGTTTGTTTGTGTCCAACACAGCGTTCACGTTTGTTTGTTTTTAAACGTGTTTTGTGATCAACGCCAAACAAAAAAGTGAGATAAGCGATTTATTCATTGATCACCCCTTTTTCCAATTTTTTAATTGATCATCCCCAACAGAGTATGCTGCCAGAAGGCGTTAGTTACGTGACATTTTCTATTGAGTGACTAACCAGACCGGCCATGAACTAGGACGTTTGCTTGGCTTAGTTGTATCTTTCACAGGTTTTCAGACCATGTGTACTGAGACATGTTAATACGTTTTAAGACTTCTGGCTTGATTTCAGTGTTCTAGACGTTTACAAAATGTTACAATTCTAAAACTACAACATTTAAAAAAAACTTAAGATTTTAAAATTAACACTATGAACGTAGTTCCACCTTGTGTATTGGGGTATGCCTTCTGATGTAAATATTATGGCTGTTTAGGCCATTTCCAACATCCATAACAGAAACCTATAATTATTGATGTTGTAATGTTACCTAAACTTACTGAAGTGGGGACGCAGATACGTCATGATAATGATATAAAGTCGTCAAATATTAAATATAAATTAAAGTTACTGAAGTTCCCTACGTGTAATCTATTTATTTGTGTGTTGCGTAACGGTCATTACTATAGCGTAACGTGCAGACATACCGTTCAGTGGATGCACATTGCACAGCAGAAGGACAGACAAACATCGTGTTTTAAAAGGAGTCCAAAATGCTTTTATTCCACCGTAAGTTATAGTCTATAATTGCTTTGTGTGTATGTAGTGTGTTTTAAAAACATTATAATAAAGAACCAAATAGTTTTATGGCTTTTTCTTTCGTGCGAGTATAATTTTCAGTTCAGTTTATTCCTCGCCGACCAAATTTCCGTGTCTGTGTGTGTATGTGTATAGCGATCTTTATCTTTCTTTTTTTGTGTTCGTATCTTTTTTTGTGTTCGTATCTTTTTTGTGTTCGTATCTTAAAAAGAAAAACATACGTGATGCCGTCTTTCCCGCTTCATTGGATCTGGCGTGTTGATTGTTGATGTCTGCTGCATCGGTTTTGTTCTTCTGTTGTTTTTCTTCGTTGACTTTTTTGTCGTTGTCATGGCCATGACAAAAAAGATATGCCCCAAATTGAAACATTGGGTGGAACCAAGTGATGTAGGAAGGTGTTAGGAAAACAAATCGATCCTTAATAGACTAATGTTTATCTTGAATACATTACAACTAGGTTCATTGAGTATGCATGCTAAATTTGGTTTGACTGTATCTATGTTTTGGTGGTTTCTATAGCATGACAGACAAACATACGCATGCACACAGACGGTGTGGCACCTCTCACTTATATATACATATGTATATACAAATACACAC
>VCCN01001532.1:105931-115931 GCA_006491835.1 Architeuthis dux
ACATTCACTGTCGTCATGGACGGTGGAATGTCAGAACAGTACCAATCCAATAATGCTACTGATGATTGTAAAGAATACTGCATCTTTTTGCAATTATGTCTTGTACTATTGATGCATTGTATTGTTTTCTTCCTTTATCAAGTATGCGTGGCCGAAGGACAGTAATTTAAGTTTTAGAGTCCATAGTTGCAAAAGGTGGGGAGGATATATTTTCATCAGCAAAATTGTTATCTTTGAGTGGAAGAGTCCATTGCTACGGACAGAGTAACAGAAAATAAATTCCATCACAAAATAAATAAATAAAATTATACTCAAAAGCCGTACGGATGAAATTAAAAGAACACATTTAATTAAAATTCAGCTCTAGAATAGAATGCATAAGGGCACCTTTAATTAACCTGTGTTAACAGAGCGAATCCTCTTGAAGGGATTAATAGCCTCATTATCAAATGCATTTATACAGAGGAAATATATTCAGCATCAGAATAGAAGTAATAAGGACACGATTAATTAGACAGTGTTAACAGGTTACAAGTGGAGTCGGCCATATTGCTAATAGCCTCGAAAGTGCATCGACTGCTATATTGGTCGATATGTTATTAAAAACACACAACGTAGATTTTGTTTTGCAACGTTTTAGTTTATCCTATTTTGACACCCAAATGATTACGCCTAAACAGGAATTAAAAAATAAAGCTAGAAAAATAAAACTGATTACAAATAACCGGGCGGTTATTTAACCTGATCGGATCGGCCATTGTTTTTGGTATCTTTGTTCGATTTGATTTTCAAATATCTTTGTTCCTTTTTACTGACACTTTGTGTTTTCCCAAAACAAGTACGCCAGGTTATTTAATAGTATTGATCTACTGGTAGAATCTTGCGTCAATGGGTTCAGCTTGATTTTTAAAGACGAATAACAGTTTGAGAGTTAACGATCGGTTTTTCCCTTTCGTTATCATCATCTTGGCGATTGAGGTTTAATTCCATTCGAGGTTGTATCAGGGACATGTGGACATATCAAAGTGCGACATCACTTTGGTTGGTTTTTAATCACCTTACCTGTGTCATTAGTGTTTCGAATATTGGACGGTTGCTAGATAAAGTGTTGGTTGCGTCTACCGGGGTCATTATGGACAGAGAGAACTATAGGGAATGTGCCAGCAATTATTTTACAATAGATCATGTCATTGTTGAGCCTCAACAGGATGGAATGGATGGATACTGAGTATCTAATCTGGTGTCTACTTGCCAGAGCTGGTAATATATCATTAGATGTCGAGTTATATCGTTACATAATACATTATTGTGTGTGTGTTTATTCTCATACACGTAGCACATTAAACAATGTTCCCAGTATACCGTTATTTCATAGAGTGTCCATGCTGTCGTCTTTTATAATTTATCAATATTTTGGAAATTTAACCTTACAACATGTATTATTATAATATTTGAAAAACAGCGTAAAGAGAATCAGCACTAAACGGGGGCGCGCTAAGCGGGGTATTACTGTATATCGCCATGTTCCGGAGTTCAATTTGTAGAACTCAGAAGCCCACAAGAAAAAAACGAAAAAGAGTCGGAGAGCGTAAGGCGAAGCCGGGTATTAGAAGTGAAAAACCAAACAGGGGCAGTTCTGATAGCCGGAAGGATTAGGTGGGTGAAGTCCTCGACTGCTTCCAGCTTTGTCGGACCGATTGAGGTGGACAATTGGTGATAATCCTATCGAGGTGCAGGTTGATAAATTATGGCAATTTCAATCCGAAGATTCCCGTCGCCTATGAAAAGCAAGAACATTACCTGTTGAAGGGCGGCGACTTGTACGAACGTGTCTGAAGCCACACGAACTCATGCTGTCTACCCTAGTCATGGAGGACATATACTAGCGTGATATATGCCCCTTCGGATGTTTTAATCAGCGTTTCCTCTGCACCATTCTCCAAGTGAACTAGAGAAACCTCATCGAAAAGATTGAAGTCCTACAAACAGCCAGTGCCACGGGCACTGCAGGTAAACTGCAAAACCTGCCTGTTATGTGTGTGTGTCTCGCCGTCTGCCAGAAACGGACAGTGAATACGCTCCTAAATCTTCGTTCATGGGAAAGAGTGATATAGTGTGAGAGGGAGATAGAGAGAGGGAGAGAGAGAGAGTTCAATACTTATGTATATTCTAGCATAGTACCCACCAAAACTGTGAGCTCTGCCTTCGATCTGTATGGATGCACATTGCGTTTTATATAGATGGATATAGATAGATAGCTAGAATGATAGATATCTGGAATGATATATAGATAGATACGAAATTATATAACATCGTAGTTGTGTTCACACGTGCATCGATAATTACATTCTTAGGCACACAGTATTTGTCAAATTCATTTTGAATCATTAAATCTCACGAGAAACCTAATACTCTCGGATGTGGTCTTTTCATTTAAAACACATTATACGAATGTTCTTCGTTCAAGCTGTTAATTTTCCCATACTTTGTACTGTGATTGAATGTTCTATTTGAAGACGACGTGTTGGCAGCATGCCACGTTGAGGATAATCAATTGAAACATTTGAAACATAATGAATGACTTACTTCTCTCACCTTTTTGGCGTTGTGATCACTACCAACGTTCGAATTTTCAAACGTGAACACTGCCAGAGACAAACTAAGGGACCAATTTAGCATATGTGGGTGTGGTACTCCCCTTTCTAAAAGGTGTGTAGGTAGTGTTGTATACATTCACATTAAGGTCTAAGAAATTGGCTTCCTTAAGGGGTGTTTCGATTTCTATTTTAAACCCGATATCTTTAAATATGTTTAGTAATACCTTTCTGGTTTTGTCAGTTATTTGTGTGTTGTGTTTATGTAAAGCGATTAGGCTTCCTTCTCTGTATATGCCTATATGTTTGTCAATTACTGTGTGTATGACATTAAGGATGTACATACCAGTAAGTTCTGCGACCTCGGCGGAGTCATACGCACCCATAGCTAGGTCAGACAATTGTTGTTGTTCTTTTTAATCCAAAGATCGTGATTTTGGTATAGTATATTTTTCATGCCGTGTATTCTGTAATTTTATTTTATTATTTTAAAAGAACAGACCGGACTGCCGTTTAATAAACCCGACTAAAAGTGAAATCGTAAAAATTAATAAAAATATACTCGAAAAGATAAACATACATTTAAAGAAAACCCTAGATATGAACCTCTGGATAAACACCAAAGATGTAATCTATTGGTTCCAAGATTTATGCGACAAAACAAACGATATACTACCTATCTATCAAAGAAGAAACACTAGCCAGAATCACACGGACATAAGTGAAGAGGGCATTAAAATTATATATATAATCGAAAGCAATGGGCACATGAGCACCGACAGCGACACCGACACCAACACCGATACATTGTATAATTGGATGAAGGTCACCAGATCTAATGAGCCTCTCTTTTTCCTGAGTAAAACGGACGAGAGGATACGTGTACGTCATTATCCTGGGGAGGCGTCGGAACCAGAATGCACTGTTGGATAACAACAATCCTATGTGGGAAGTGTAATGGTTTTGAAAACGTTCTACTGGGGAACTCTGCTTTCTAACACTCACTCACTAACATATGGAAGGTAGGTTTTCTTTTGCAACCTGCCTCAACATCATTGAAGATCAGGTACATTATCCTGAAGTACTCTTTCCGGATCTTGTACTTCATAGCTGAATGCTGTATGCCATCGCCTTTGTTCACTCCTAGATACTTGTATGTTCCATCCTGGTCTAGTTCATTGATCGTGTTGTTGATGTCAATGTCTATGTCCATCATTTTGGACAGCTTTCCTCTCCTGAAAATGGCTTTGGCACACCTTTCTATCCCGAACTCCATCTTGATGTCATCGCTGAATGTGATTAGGCCTTTTTGTTGGTTGACATCCTTGGCAGGTCGTCTACATAGAACAGGTGTTTCAGCTTGCCGTTTTGTGTTGTGTATCCATAGCTGCTGCAGCTTAGTAGGTTGCACCCGTAGCTTCCCTTCTCGCGCCCCTTTTGTTCTGATGGGATCAATTGTTTTTTTTAACGAGGAAGCTGTAGATCCTCTCCGTGATGATGGATGTGAGGATATTGTATGCTGTTGGTAGGCAGGTAATGGGCCTGTAGTTTTCCCCGGTCCAGGTCGTCTACGTAGAACAGTTGGTTCAGCTTACCGTTTTGTGTTGTGGATCCAAAACTGCTGCGGTTTAGCAGGTTGATTAGTGGCGCCAGTGCAAGGCAGGGGAGAAGGGATGATAGCGAGATCCCACTGATGTTGATCGGCCTCGATGTTAGTTACCCATCTGCCTGCTTGAGATTTAAGGTGGTCTTCCAGGTGTTCATACTCTCCGTGATGAATTTGATCGTTATGGGGTATACCTTTTAGATCTTGAGGATTTTCCCTATCCTAGAGTGCGGCACGCTGTCAAATGCCTTCCTATAATCGATCCACGCTGTTGATAGGTTATCTTGGCCTCTTGCAAAATCGGATTGTTGGTCAGTAACTGGCCCTTGCACCCGTAGCTTCCGGTCTTGCACCCCTTTTGTTGGGACCAGGTTGTTTTCAACTAGGAAGCTATATATCCTCTCCGGGATGATGGAGCTGAGGATCTTGTATGCTTTTCCGATATCGTGAAATCGTTAGAACCGCTGACCAAAGAACACATAACGATAGGTGCATGGAGTACAATAAGCAATCGTCTGGAAGTGACAGGTCTGAATAATACGACAGATGTGGAATAATGTCCAATAATATCCAATTCCATCCCCATGATGGTTTGCCGCGTCGCATTTTAAAGCTTTGGATGGCATTTCTCATGCAGCAAAACCACTGATTGGTTTTCTTGCAAATGTCTTTTCTCTTCCAATACTTCATTCAAATCAGTTGACTGTTACACCTCTAATTCTGTTTGCAAGTTCACGTGTTGTTTTTGCGGCATCATCCTTAAAAACGTTATTCCCCTTTATCAGTTTTAGATTTCTTAGGTGTTCTCTGCCCCTTTCGACTCAAAATCTCTTTTGTTATTAATCACGAACCATTCTTGACACGTGCTTGCAGCTCAGTTTCACCCTAAGTTTCTGTTGATCACTGAAATGTTTCCAGATTAAACATACATATTAAACAGTGCATACTTTCCGCTAAAATAAAATAAAATAATCATTTTTTTCCGCAAACAATTCTCAAAGAAGACGCACATGGGATGCAGCGTTGATCAACCTTTAAACACGCTTCTAGGATTTCCATAACATTGTGCAAAGAAGAGCAGGTCACATATTGGGGATGGAAGGTTGTGGTATATGAAACGTATTACTGTTCAGTGCACGATACACCGGCAGTATTCATTGCATATTGCAAACGGTTTTATATACATACATGTGTTATTTGGATTCCAACAACATTTGCACATATTCAATTTCTTTTAATACCAGGGGAGAAACTCGTCCATAATAGATTAATAGCCTCTTCTAGGCAAGCACCATGGCACAAGTGCCTGGTGATAGCCCTTTCATAACCGTTGAATTAGAAATGGACCCTTTTTGCCTCGGGCTCTGCTTCTACTCAAATTGTCCAGTAAACCTTCGGAGGAAATATTGGTGAATCGCTGAGCGTCATACATCATGGGTAATTGCCAAGTTCTAGGAAAACGTGCTCGAGTGTCATATTAAGTTCAGTCTCTGAACGTATATAAAATACGTACAGTAAGAGCAAAATGTATCCGATACATTGCAAAAAGCATTGACAGAGTTGGACCAAAGATAATTATCAATTAATTAATTAGTTAGAATTGATAAACTATTATTGATGTGTCAGTTTGTGCACTCACTCTATCATGCCAGAGGAACAGGTCACAACGTGCGTGGGTGAGATTGTGTTTGTGTTTGTGTGTATGTGTGTGTGTTAGTGTGCATGTGCGTGTGTGCTTCTTTTGTGCAGAATCGCTCTCACACGTGTTACGGTGTTGTAATACCTGTACGTGGTTCCAAAGAGGTAATGACTATTGGTTGAGGAATGAAGCGTTTGCTTTCTGAACATTTATTTCGACTTCTGTCCATACATTATGCAAACGTGTTCTCTATCCTGAGCAAATGGACGTGGAGAGCAATTTATCCAATCGGATAATCGAAGAGAATAACATCCTTGCAATATCTGCCGAGAACGCTCAAGGTCCGTCTTTGATAATCAATGCTTGCGGGCAGTCATGCAAATACGAAATGACCGAGGTTTCTTCTACTCATAAGCATAACGATAACGTCGAACAAAGCGAACTGCGTAAAATCAGTGAACGTTATTTCATATCCTGATTTTATTATTTGAAAGCATTGAATATTTACGCCAGTAGTAACTGATGGATTCCACTAGTGATCAAGTGATGGTGATTCTCTTTAATACCCCAATGCCCTCCTCTGTATTCTGTATGCTCGTGGAGTTTTCTCATAAGTAATGACTGGTATATTTCATTGGAGATCAAGTGACAGCAAGATTATTTAATTATTCAGTCCTCTCCCCAGTATCCTCTATTATTAATGTGTATGCATTCAGTTTTGGTAATGAAGGCTAAACAAACGTATACTACTTTAGGCCGCACTGGATTTCAAACACAATCGTCATACCACTTTGCTCCATAAGGAGCTTAGGCCATCGATAAGTCATCGATGTTTCTGTTGCAAAATGTCCTTCAACCTGGTATTCCCTGACTGTCACCCATCTAGGTAATGACCAGGCTCGACGTTGCTTAACTTCAGTGATCTTACGAGAACCGGTGTACCCAACCGTACACTTTCTTATAATTAAGTCTTCCTTGTGATGTGTGCATTGGATGTTATTGTTGTCACTTTATTAAATCATTTAATACTCCGGCGTGTTCTAATTATATGCAATGTCTTCATTATTTCAGAACATAATTAATTGTAATGTATCTGAGTGCAAATATTTTATTTTCTGAGTTTCTTATTTTACAGTTGTCAAATCACTTAATTGCAACTATTAACCTCTGTGTCCATGGAAACGTACACAAATAGTGGACATCGATTTGTGTCTCATAATTAACGTGTTTAATTACACGTAATAGCCTTCCAGATAATTACACATCATAGCTTTATGATAGTAGAGTTTCTAAAAGTAAATTACAATTCCTATTTTATGATTTTGCGGCAAGAGATACGCGAAACTTGTGGTTTTTGCAGACACAAAACTGTGGTTTTATGATACATTACCCTATGTTCTTATATGTTCTCCAATGTTAAAAAATCATGTCCGAAATATTACGTAACTTAAAGTATATACTTGAATACATATATAAATGTATACCTATTTCATAATATTTTATAGGTTTTATAGAAAACGACAGTAATATTCTTTTCTATTCAAATTTATAAGATATCGGCTCAAAATATAACATTATTTTTACTTCATCCAGGGTTGTTATGTCCGTGCGTGCTAAATTCGTGTGTGCATGCAAGCAATATTAGCAATATGGGGAAATAGAACCCTTCATTGATTACTTCCGATTATACTGAGTAAACATTACTTTCATAAGATGGCCTTTATACAATGGAGCCTCATACCATACAGCAGGATCTATTCGGGCAAGTTAAACAATAATGCTATTTCCATGTCACTTTTCTGATATAAATAATACTGAACACGTTTAGACCAAGTTGCTTCATTGTTTTTAAATCAACCGTGCAGGCTATCCCAGAAGAGAGAATAGCTGATACATTCACTGCTTCAAAAAGTAAAGCCTTGACAAATTAATGAAAACCTTACCATACTTTCATTTGCAGAACATATTCGGCGCAATATCTATTGTCTAATCTGTATATGTCTACCATATGTCTATATCGTACGTTGCTTTGAAAATGGGAACCGCGATACGATTGGCCTACATATAAAATAAACTAGCCAGAATACTTTCGGAACTCTGTTATCGTCGATTAGTCTCTTGTGTGAAAAGGTGTTACTTTACTGTTGTGGACTCACTGTAGATACAGACGGCGTAACCAGCTTTTTTGCGTTGATTAACTGCAAATATCGAGATGTGTTGGTTAGATGATTTGTGGCACACCGGAAAAGGTTTGTCTGCAATTTTGAAGTCTGATACCTTATATCTCGTCCAAACAATTTCGGTGGTTTTGTTGCATAAAGCACCGTTCCTGCCCACCAATATCTACTGTGCCGTGTTTACTTATTATCTACTAGAGGGTATTATCTCTATCTCTGCATAGTCGACATTTACAATTATTCTGTGTTCTCTCTTCTTTGACTCTAATATAGTTTGATCTTATAGGATTGTGCTGGGCAGTCATTAGGAAGTAGTGAGTTTCTTTCTTCAAATGTCCTCTTCGCAACTGTGCCTATTTGGTTTCTATCTATCTATATCGGTCTTTTCATATCAATCAATACATTAATTAATCAACCAATCTATCTATCCAACAATTAGATTAGTACGGATAAAGGTCACTTTATTTGTGCACTCACTGAACATTACAATAGCGATGTCGTGCACGATTAGACCCAGCCAACCACTGTTCGACGGCGAAGTGCCCATCATTCAAAACACCCTGAGCAGTATGTGTACTCGAGCGCCTCTTAAAACTCCAAGTCCATTACTACAGCTTTCCTCATTAAACGGTGTCATTATCGCTAAATGATTTCTAATTTATTCGCGTATGCTTGAGATTGTGTTAATCTCACATAAACGACTCAGGGCTTTTCGTTTCGACGACTCTTCTGGGTGTTGTGTCCCTTTTAGCACACTTCGGCAATGATAACCGATCCAGAGCCTCTTTTGTCCGAATCGAAGACGCAGCTTCACAACTAATCTCAGTCTGTTCAGATCTATTTATCTAACTATCTCTCTAAACTCATTTTAGTATGGCACACCTCTCTTCAGCAGTGCAGTCGGTAAAGATTGAACTCATTATAGTAGTAATGGTTTGCAGGACTAGCCTGCTAACCGCTGTTCCACGGGGAGTCCCCCATCACTCCGGTAATCATTGTCCCTAGCAGTATGTGTTCTATGAGCACCGGTGGATTAAGCATATGGCTAAATAGGCTTGCGCATAGGGACCAGGAAGAAACAGGAGCCCGAGAGCAAAACAAAAATAGGCTTAATTGCGTATGCAGCTGCTTATTTTGAATGATATTTCCGTACATTTGCATATACTGTTCATATCTGGAATAATAAAAATACTATTCTTTTTCTGAATTTGCCTCAATACATATACATATTTAGAAGTAATGCTTTCATGGCTTTGTATTGCAGCATGTGGTTCATTAAACATAGTACAACGACAACAGTTATTTAATTTGCCTTGACGTCACTTTATTCTATTCAAGAAAGAGATGGACTGGAGGGGCAAGGTCATGAGTAAAGTGCTAGCCTAGGGTGGCGGGTTGGTAGGTAATCACTTTCTATAAGGCACCGAAAATTCCCCAATTCCGTTACTACATCCTTTCCTCATTAAACTGCGCCATTATCGCTAACTGTCTTCCGTATTTACTCGCTTGCCGTGAACCTTGAAGGATTGTGTTAATCTCAAATAAACAACTCGGGGCGTTTCGTTCGCTTACGCTTCCGTGTGTTGTGTCTGTTTTGGCACACCTCACCATCATGATTAACGGTCCATGTCTTTGCTTCTGGGGGTTATTCGAGCGTGAAAAAACTTGCCCGATTCTCTTAACCGAATACGCAAATTCACACCTCTCCAGAAAGTGGTCTCAAGAATGAGTCAACCGGCACACCCCACAACATCGCACCCTCACAAAGGTGCCACTTCGCTGTACACCTGTGGAGCTAATTTGCTGCGTTTACTTATCATATACTCGACAGTCTTATCTGCATGTCCGCTTAGTCGACATTTACAATTCAGATGTGCCCTCTCTATGTTGACCCTAATATAGTTTGTCTTATAGAAGTGTTCTATGCGGCCAATAGTAGGCAGTGAGTTCCTTTCTTCAGACGTCCGTTTTGCAACTATGTACA
>VCCN01001532.1:125655-136011 GCA_006491835.1 Architeuthis dux
TCGATAACTACCCGGCAAATCTCTGACGACGACAACATTGTGGAAGACCAAAGAAATAGAATGAAACCGTGCCTTATTTCAATTCAGTGGATATTCAGCTTGAATACAATTTACGATCACGGTACGGGTGATAACAAGAATGTATCAATTACCACCGGACGATTCACGGTCAAAACAACAACAGCTGCAACAACAATAACTTATCTTCTGCCGATTCGTAATCACGACGACAACAACACAACAGTTATAATGGGGTGGGAGAGACCATACAGGGATTACGGGACACATTATGGCAGTATCTGTGGGGGTGCAGGTCACATACGAAGGTACTACACCCGGTGAGCTCCGGGAAACGGCCTAGGTCAGTTCGTGAGAGGCCCGGCGAATGGAAGAATGGGGAACCAACACATGTAATCGGTACTATTGGCTCACCAAATTCAACTACTATAAGGTTAGGATCGAGAAACTTTAGGGCCTTAGTAGATACAGGAGCGGAAGTATCGGTAATGACCACAAGGATATATAAAACGCTACACCTGCGACCCGGACTGGTAGATAAAACATGAAGTTACAGATTTACAGCTTTAAGAATAGACGGATAAATGCGACTACAGGTTAGGGTAGGAAGTCACTCGACCGCTCACAACTTCCTCGTAGTTAAGAATTTGAACCGAAACAGTATTCTTGGTCGAGACTGGTTTCGACAGAATGGTGTACGATTGTATTTCAATTTGGGGACGCTAAGAATCAATAGTGAATACGTAGCTTTAGAAGACGATATACACATTTTATCGATAACATTAAATTAAAACCACAACACATGCACACATGCGCGGCAAAGGCTAGACTAAGAAACAGACCGGGGGAGACATTTGAGGTAAAACAATTAGTGTCGGGATATGTTAGCAAGTTACGTGGTATATCAGTAGTATATTGCAGTAGTAACAATAGATAGGGCACGTAGGCTCCCACTAGGTATACTAAATAATACAAATCATACGGTCACCTTGAAGAGGGGTGCCCCATACCTAGGCCTATCAAGTCGGGTACTGTTAACGAAACGTCCTTGTCTGATACAAAACCACACCAAGTTACGGACGAATATTTAGAGAAAGTAGACCTACCCAAAAGATGTAAGTCAGAAATTGATAAACTACTAAGGAAACATAGGGACTTATTCGCCACCGAGGATAGACATCTAGGTAGAACAGACACGATGAAGATGCGAATAGACACGGAGCCCATAAAGAAACAGTCGTATCGTACACCGCTTAAGCAACGAAAACTAGTCGACACAGCAATACATGAGATGATGAAGGCAGGTGTCAGAGAGAGGTCTAGAAGCCCGTGGGGTTTTCCAATAGTATTAGTAGAAAAGAAAGATGATAGTAAGAAATGATGTGTGGACTTCAGGGCACTAAACAAAAGTAACAATACCGCCCATCCATTGCCAGTTATTGATGACATGTTAGCGTCCCCAGGCTCAGCCAAATACTTCCCCAAATTGGACTTAAAGTCCGGGTACTGGCAAGTTGAATTGCACGAGGATGATAACGAGAAAAGTGCATTCACTTGTCACCGGGGGCTATTCCACTTTAACGTTATGTGTAGCGATATAAAGATGCCTTCGGTTTGGAGACACTTCGTGGTGATCGGAGATAGAGGACCTTGGTTGTGGAATAGCAACAAACACAGTACTTATGAGAAAGATATTATTCACTTTCCTTAGTTTATTTTTCTTCTCATGTGAACGAATTTAGAGAGCGCCAGGTTATCGCGTTTACAAGACAATAATTGCTTTTCTTAGGCGTGTGAGCTATTCATGAGTTATGCGTGGAAGAATCAACACCATCTTGCTGTTGGGGCGATCTGCCCAAAGAAATCTGCTTACCGGCCGGGCGACCCGATACTTATGGAGCTAAGCCACTCTCCGTTTGGTAAAAGGACATTTTCCCATTCGCTGATCTCTAGGGAAGAGGAAAGTGACTGGGTTGGACCCTCCGCCCAAATGACCAGTCAGTCAGCCCCTTAATTATTTCAAAAGGACAACCAGCTGGTGACCTCGCCAGGGGAAGAGGAACATTTGAGTGATCAGCGGTTCCTTACTTATTTCAAAAGAAATCACCGCCGGTGACCATGGGGTCAAATTACCCCAGTCGAATTTTGATGGCGCCAGCCAAAATCAGTCGGCACGCATGTACACACGGCATCTGAAACTGGGGTCAAATATCAGCCTCCACGCACACCCATATTCCGTTCCGCTAATAGTTCATTCCGCTACACACACCCATTACAAGCAAAGAAAAATATGCAATATTTTTCTCGAACTGTCATCTACGTAATAATCCATTGACTTTAGGTTCTGGATACTAACGATCTATTGAGATCAAGTTTACAGTTGTCCATTGTACATACAATAAACATGAATACAATTTTACAAAATTCCAAAACACAAAAAAACAAAACATTAGTCCAGATGCGTTTCTGAAAAGGGCTTTAGGTGGAATTAAAAGTTCATCCCTGGAATAGAAATCTCATCGGCAGATGACAATTTGCGTTGTAATTCTATAGAAAGTCTATGAAATGTCTGTCCATATATACAAAGTGATATATAGAACGAGGTATGAAATAAACGCACCTTATTCTAGGATAAAATAACAAGTTCATCCCTGCAATAGAAAAACCAGCAAAACACTTCGGAAAATGGAATTTCTGCTTTCCATCAGTGGTAAAGTGCCTGAAAATGTCCGGCCGTATGCAAAGAATGTTATATGGAAGGAGGCATGATCCACACATGCCCCGAGTTGGGAGCTGAACCCGCTTCTTCTCCGACACTCGTCCGTTTTATGTTCTGTCTTCCGAGCAGCCATTCACCGCCTCAAATGGGTGTTGACACCGCGAGTTGTAAAAAAATAACATTATTTAATAAGGGCACCCAGCTGGTGCCCTCGCTAACGGACACAGTGTGTTCCAGGAAATGATGTCTATCGTACTGCAGGGACAGGGGGATTTCCACCTAGCATACTTGGACAACATGTTGGTGTTCTCCGAGACGGTAGAAGATCATGCCGAGCACTTAGAAAACGTTTTAGGTTTTAGTTAATAGGAAGCATAGAGTAGCTCGGAAAACAAAGATCTACACGGTAACTAAAGACACGGATGACAGTACAGACGTTAGGGGACTGTGCAAGATAGGTAACATCCGACCTAGAAAGCATAGGTATAACTCGGTAATTAGTTCTGACGGGGACAGCGATGACAATGAGGAAGTTCGCGACTTACGCTATACAGTTAAGAGCGGACACAACGAATACGTATAAACCGATAGTTAGTTCTGACGAGGTCAGTAACGACGCGACTAGTTATAAGGCAGACACACGAGAGAAAATTAACTACAGAAAAGGCCCGTCTTTAAAACTTTACATGGACATACTTATACAGCGTCACACTTGACAGAATGTTTAGTAAGGATTGTTATACATACATTTACAATGTTCAATTCTTTCAATAACAGTTTTGGTTTTGTATTTTTTAATCTTTGGTTCAAATGCTGTCAATTTGGAAGCTGTATACAAATGTTAAAATAAACTGTTTAACATGTATCGAATACATGTTGCACTCACTGTATAAGGCACTAGCTTCAACTCTTTTCTGTATTAGACCAGTGGAAAAAATCATGAATATATTTAGATTGTGATGATCTTTATGGAAAAGATATACCGAAGAGTGTGTAGATTGAAGCATTGGGGAGGAAGTATTTTTCTGCAAAACTTTAATCTATCCAACCCCCAGTCAGTGGAAGAGTCCAGTGTTATCAGCCGCGAACCGATTAAATCACACTGTTCGTTATTAGGATAGATAGTTAATACTCGTGAACAAAATCATGGATATATTTCTATGGACGTATTTTATAAGGACATATTTAAAAAACAGATCTGATAAGGATTGAACCCATTAACAACGGCCAACAACATTATCTTGCTATATGACGTCTGTCCTGATCTGATTTTCATATGACCTACTCGTTAATTCAAGTGGACATAGAATTCACGAATATATTTGGATTGGTTTTCTTGTTTTTGTTTACAGAAAAATTACTGAATTCGTTTATCGGGAATAGTTCGTAGTCTGGAAGGAAGTATTATTTCAGCAACACTTCCACCATCCCCAAAATGGTATAGTCCAGTGTTGCAACCTGCGAACTGAGAACATGTTATTATTCATTATTAGATGCTCCTATACTGGGAAATCTGATGAGGATCGAACCCACTAACAGCCGGATTAGCTTGCTATATGACGTCTGTCCTGTTTTGTTTTTGTTTTCTTGTCTTCTTTCTTCATATGATCAATTCGTTAAACCCAGTAGAAAAGAAAATCACGGATATATTTTGATTGAGATTTGTTTTGTTTTTATAGAAAAAGAAAACTGAATCTGTTTACCGGGAATAGTGCGTAGTTTGAAACAGTAGGCAGGGAATACATGTTTCAGCTTAACTTTAACCCCCACACCCTCAGCCAGTTCAATAGTCCAGTGTTACGAGCCGCGAACGAAGAAAATCACTGTTCATTATTAGAGTAGATGAATTAATGACTTAATGGTTATATCTACAAAATCTGCCCATAAGTATTTGAACAAGCGCAAACAGTCCTCTTTCGTGATCACCGTACCACGGTATGAAATCCCCTACCTTCTCTCGGAAAAAAAAGCAAAATGTATCAGGGAGCCAAATCTGATATACACGCTTACTCAATCGCGTCTCACTTCCGACTGAGTAACTGAACGGGAGGTGTATGGTCACACATTTGCAGGAATGTCCCCCCTGATAGATTCTCAATTTACACTAAGGTCGCGTAACCGGTTCTTGAGATATTCAAAACGGCTGGAAATATACGCACTGCACAGCATGAGAAACAATGATACATATATATATTTTACACACGTCTACCTTGCTTTCATCCATTAAATATATTTCACTAAGTCATTAATTCGATCAAACAATATGTCTACTATTTTACCTTCTCCTTCTCGCCTTCCCTGTCTGGAAAAACTTGAAACAAACACAACGTATACACCGCACACTAACATTAACATGCTGGAACTGTTCGTCATTCACAGTTGAGACATACACAGTTAATAGGTTTTAAGCTCTTATGTGGACGTATCTGCTATCGGACGTAAGTCGGTCGGGGGTAAGTCGACGTGTGACTATTATTACTTCTGGTGAAATAAACAGCTTATTGCACGGAGAAGTTAACGCCACATATAAAAGAATGCAGAGCCCTGGTGTTTTGTGAATTCTTTTGAGTCTGCTGACTTTATACATGAAGAAAAACGACCAAAGAATGTGTTGTTGTCTTATCTTACTCAGTTTCTATTTGAACTGACGAGTTCTCAAGCGAAAAGAAAGGAAGGACAACATCCAAAACAAGATGGCTGCTATTTAGATAAACCGTCAGATGTAAAACGTTGTCAGGAGAGGCAAGCAAGCGGGAAAGAAAATCTCAAAAATCAAAGACGATGCATTCAAAATAGATTGATATTCTTAAGGAGGAAGGAAACGAAAGTTGCTCTTCTCAAACGTTTTACATTAATTCTGAAAATCTGAAAAAGGTAAAGTTATTATTTTAAAGTAGATGATAACAGTTGTACAAGTGCATCCAAGAGGAGTTGTTTCTTTCGGGAAGAGTTTGTATAATCGTTATAAATTTGAATAAACTTACGTCAATGCTAGTGTTTATATATACACATTGTAGTGGAGCATATACGGTATATCTATCTATCCGGCTATATATCTATCTATGTGTGTGCGTGTGTATATGTGTGTAAAATATTTTGCAGCATTCCCTGGGCAAAATTGTATATTCTGTTATATTAGATTGTTGGAAAAGTTTCCGGCATCGTTTAGACAAAATCTATTATGCATATGCAATCTTCAATATTCAGTCATCAAAATGTCTTCCTATTTTGTTTGTAATTTTACTACAGAAATGCATTACAAATACATAAGAAAGGGATGCCAGGAGTTAGAAATCAACACAAGCCTTACTGATAGAATAGGCCTATTATATGTGTAATGTAAATGCATTGCTAATGAGTTTACTATAGGCATGTATTGCAAATCAGGAAAAGGAATTGTTTAGTGGCCAGGAGCTATTGCAAGTGTTACTGACAGAATACGGCTATAATCTGTTTAATGTAAATGCATTGCTACTATGGAAAAGCACTGGACATCAGGGAAAATGCGATTGTAAATGGTCAGGTATTAATGCAACACTTAGTAACAGAATAGTAGTATATGAATACGGATGTAATTTCATTGCTAATAATATTACTATAGAAATGGATTGAGAATCTGGAAGAAAGGTATTGTTTGTGTTCAGGAAGTAATGCTTGTTTTATTGACAGAATAGGCCTCTGTAAAGTGTTTAGCATCCGTGTGTTGTTTTATTGTGGCTATAATAATCATTTTGGTCATTCATCATTTCATGAAGTGGCAACAGTCTTTTGAAATATACTAAGCTCTTATGGAG
The DNA here is from genome assembly GCA_006491835.1 of Architeuthis dux. Lineage (NCBI taxonomy): Eukaryota > Metazoa > Mollusca > Cephalopoda > Oegopsida > Architeuthidae > Architeuthis > Architeuthis dux. The sequence continues at coordinate 132,187 of VCCN01001532.1, forward strand.
ACGTATCTGCTATCGGACGTAAGTCGGCTGGGCGTAGGTTGACGTGTGATTAGAAAACGAAACACTTACAAACAAAAAGGAATTAAAGCTGAATGCAGATACGAAGGAAGGACAAGAGGACACAGACGTTGAGAATGAGATTGAAATATAGAGGGAAAGGGAATGGAAGAGATAGAGAGAGGGGGTGAGAGAGAGACAAATATATCGATATGGGGGAAAGTGAACGTGAACTATATAGTGTTCGAGAGAGAAAAAGAGCGTGAGAGAGAGAGGAGAGGGCGGGAGAAAGAGTTAGGAAGGGCGCACGAGCAACTACGAGAAACAATAGAGATACATAGTGATAAGGGGAGGGGTACATGGAGAGGGAGAAACTGAAGGAAATATAGAGAAAGAAAGCGAGTGAGAGAGAGGACAAACAGGGAGCAATAAGGAGAACGAAAGAAGCTAAGAGAGCGTTACAAAGAACTCCAGAAAAGACGGGGAACTAAAAGTAGATGAAGAACATACACAGTAACGGAATATTTTAAATAAAGAAATGTCATTATTTTATTATTTTTATTATTAGATGAATCTCAACGGGAGTTTATTCTCTATTTCCGATCCACGCTGTTTGTTCACTGCCCCGAGTGACGCCCCGAGTTGAGTTGTGATAAAAAAAAAAAAAAAACAACTAAAAAGGAATTAAGATGAAGGTAAATAGTAGTCAAAATTGATATAAAAATGTCTGTAAGTTGTTCTCCTGAGAATAGAATGCTTGTCTTCATGAAAATATCTTATATCAATGTTACAAACAATCCGACATCTCCTTTATCATTGCACGAGTTGACATTTTTAGGGCATCATTTTAAATTAATATTAGTTTCTATTTTCACGAATTTACGCTTTCGTATTTTGGCAAATAACGCGTCCTTATAGATAACATTGTACAGGAATTATTCTGCATATATAAGATAAATAATTCATATCCCGTCGCCTTGTATCCACAGGATGGCCTTGGCAATAGAAAACAACCATTGTCTTACATTGGAAGCTTCATATGCACCAAGGCCAGCTTTGAGCAAATTGAACCAATTGCTCCCAATCTGGCCCTGGGTCTATGGGGAGACTGCGCTAGAGCAATCTACTGTAGTCTTCTCAAATACACACAACAACACATTGCGACATAAACCTAACACCAATTGCATCAACGATTTTAAGTCGATGGTCTTTGCTTATACTATGTATGTTTGAAATGTGTATTGTACTTAATCATAAAACAACATACGCATTTGTTTAAACATACTTCACATTTATGAGCGCATATTTTCATTGCTTCTCATATTACCATAGAGCCATACAGTCTATAATAAATGATATCTATATATTTAAGATTCTATAGACGTTGACTGTGAACTAGGGCCCCAGCAAAATATGTTTTCAATTGGGCACCACAGCTGCTAAGGCTGGCCCCGATAAAAACCCACTCCCAACCATACGTTCTTAATAAAGTAAACACTTGAGATGTCCCATTTCACTCAATATCCACCTAACCTTTAAACTGAGTCCACAGGTAACAGATACCCGCTGCAAGCAAATGTATGTTCCACTATACTTTAAGTAAAGAATAAATAATATGTCTTTAAAAATCCAACTAAATAACCAGTAAATCAATTATTTTCTATAACGGTTACTTTTTTTTGGGAATGTTTTTTTAATTACAGAGTTTAATTCTTTTCATCGGCAGACAGGCATCAATTACGGCGTAATTAAAGTAATTTTGGATGACAAACATTGACATCAAAAATAGCCTAAAATCTGCTCTAAGTATGCACAGATATAAATTACTGCAATAGGTTTTGAAATGTTATATAATAATTCCGTGATCACTGCTATAATGTGTAACCTTGTTGGTACTTACATAGATGAGATGAACAATATATACATTATACCATATTTCGGTGGTATGTATACAAAATATGAAATGTGTATCAAGTCTACACCCTTAGATATAAACAAAACATAGCATAACCTATTGTGTGCGTTATAAGGCAACGAGTACTGGCTTTTATCTGTATAGATAGGCTTGTGGGCCGCCAGGTGTTTGGGATATATGTTATTTCCAAGTGGTGCCCGAAGGTCGTTGCTCAATCCCATGTAAAATGAACAACCTATTTTCAAATGCAAACATTATCTCCCCACTTGTAAGATTGATATAGCGCAATAATCCAATCTGCAATCTAATTTGTCATGATTTGTTGAAATTGTTAAACACCAAGTACACACGCAGAATCCCACAGAGCACAATGGAAAGAGCAATGATAGCAATAACTCTAAGAGATAGAGGCATATCAAGATGGGTCTTAGAGCAAAACAAAGTAAAATATATAATTAAGTGACACCAATAGTGATGGGCTGACGACATAGCAAGAACAACATATGTGGCAAGAAGATAGTCGATTGGTGCAAGCCCAATAGTGGAAGACAATACATCAAATGGAGAGACGAGATAGAAAGGCTCGCCGGTAAGACACCGCAGAAGTTAGCACAGTTACGGTCGGCGTGGTAGGAGCTGGGAAGAGCCTTTGTCCAGCAGTGGGCTTGTGATGTCTGCTGCTGTTGCTGTGGCTGATTATGATGATGAATGGAATCGAGAGAAATAGTGTTGGCACATGCACCTGATTGCCAAAGAGAGAAGATGCCCCTGAAATGTCCTTTCTATCTCTTTTAAAGACAATACACTCTCATTTAGAAACTGAAGCGTGCGGTTCTGTTTTTCTTGCTCTCTCTCTCGTGCCAGTTAGTCAAACCAGCAGTTACTGTCTGGTTTTTCAATGCACAGAAATTCTTCACAATATGTGCATGTGTAAACAGTTTTACAACCTTTGGGTACATCTTTGTCCGTTGCGGTGGGGTTCATTTATCTTACCTTCAGGTACTTCTGCCTTCAAACCCAATTGTGAATATTGATGGATGCCGTTTCCACCTTTTCTACATCATGATGTGCATCACGTACATGTCTCTTGTCGTCATTCTGCTCAGAAGAGTTTCGTCTGCCAGATGAGAAAAGCAATGAGACAAGCAAGAACTGCGTGTCTCATTGCTTTTCTCATCGCCAACACGTTCTTGACAACGACTATCCAAACGGAAGTGAAACATACTCTATCGCTTCCATGGTACATGTCCCACTTCAACAACACACAAGAAATGTTTATTGCATTAAAACCAACTAGAATAGCACATAGAGCCATGTAAAGAGCACTGCTAGGGATAACTCTAAGAGATAGAAAAAGATCAACATGGATCAGAGAGAGGACTAGAGTGAAAGATATTGTACAACTAATTAAGCAGCAACAATGGAGATCGGCTGGCCACCTAGCAAGGATACATGACAATAGATGGGGGAAAAGACTAACCGATTGGTGCCCATGGGACAGTAAACAAAGTAGGAAAAGACCAGACACACGATGGAGGGACGAGATAGACAAAGTTGCCGGTAAGACATGGCAGAGGTTAGCACGGAATAGGCAGTCATGGAAGGAGGTGGGAAAGGCCTTTGTCCAGCAGTGGTCTTACAATGGCTGATGATGATGATGATATTGTAAAAAGTTAACGGTATTTCATGTGACAAATCCCTTGACAAAAAACAATACTGATATATGAACGTTGGTGCATTTACTAACATGTTTGTAATTTTGTAGCATAACGGCGGTCGTACTTCTTCTCTGGTCGCCGTGAGGGAAAGAGATGCTGTGCGAGAGAGGAGAAGAGATATAGATTCAGAGAAAGAGAGAGAAAGAGAGAGAAAGAGAGAGACGATCATTTCTTCCGCGGCTGCGGGCTGCGATG
>VCCN01001532.1:218311-228965 GCA_006491835.1 Architeuthis dux
ACCTAACTCGCCCTCGTTATCCCTCTCTCTCCTTCTCTCTCTTTCACGCACTCTTTCTCTCGAACACTATTTATATATTTCACGTTCACTTTCCCCCATCACGATCTCCTTTTCTCCCTCCCATTCTCCCCCTCTCTGTATCTCTTTCGTTCCCTGTCCCTCTATATTTCGATCTCATTCTCAATGTATTTGTCTTCTTGTCTTTTCCCTTCGTTCGTATCTTCCTTCAGCCTTAAGTCCTTTATTGTATGTGTTTCTTTTTTCCAGGCACACGTCAACTTACGCCCAGCCGACTTACGTCTGACACAAGATACGTCTCCATAAGAGCCTAATATCTTACTTCAACCTTCTGTCTTTTTCGTATTTGTTTTTTTTCTTTTTTGTGTTTCTTTTGTATTTTAATCAAACCAATGATGTTAATTATGTTTTGATGTTTTCTTCGTTACTTTATTGTCATCCTCCCTTTCGTCCACTGTTCTTTTCAGTCTTTACTCTTAAACTAGTCCTCTATTTTTATTCATTCAACGTGTTTTCTTCAAAACAACCATAACCCTTTCTCTTCTAAATCATTCCTGTATACATTTACTGGAGTTTTCCAAATATTTTACACTATTACTTTTATAATTTCTTCCTGAGAAAGCAGCACTTTTATTTTTACAAACGATAAGAGAATCTATAATGAAAAAAAACGACCATCGAAAATGACTTTTTTTTATGAATCAAAATTGATATTGAATGTTCTCATGGGGAAATAAAGTGTTTATAGCGGTATGGCCTTTAATGGCAACACCGCAAAAAATGCTTGAAGACCAACTGCTCATCTATCTTTCAGGTTTGGTTATTTCCAGCAATATTTGGGAGATTTTCTTTCTTGAATGAATGATTTTCTATTTCTTGATTCTTTTTTCAGGCTTGAAAATATTCTGGTTTTCCAATGAACGAATGTTAATATGGTTGTATATTGAGAGTGATAAAAGGTAAAAAGAAAAAAGTGTTTATTTTGTTCGTTTGGGGAAACACATAAGAGACATAATAGGTTAAAATGGAACACGAAACATTAACTCCTGTTGTCCCACAATGCGTCGGTGTTACATAACGGGTGTATGAACTTCTCGTTTGCTTTCGGCGCTGGTTGTGTGTTGTACTGGTGTGTATAGTTGGAAATGGTCGGGTATCGTTTGAATTTGATTCTTCATTCGTGTGCCGTGACCTTGCTGAGAGGAACTAATATGAAAGTCAACTCGTTCATTGAGAAAAAAAACGAAGTCTCATTTTAAATATTATGTTCGTTTTCAATGATTTTAATTCTGTTTTGCTTTTCTTCATTGTCTTCCCATTCCTTCCTTCCTTCAATGTCTTCCTCCTTTTCGTTCTCTCTTCTTTTCAGTTTTTACTCTTACCTTTTTTATGTAGTGTCATTCATTAAAATCGTTTTCTTCAAAACGAACCATGTCCCATTCACTTCCAATTCATTCCTATACACATTTGCTGGAGTCTCCAAATATGTTACGCTATTATTTTTATATGTTTCTTCTAAGAAAGCTGTACTTTTATTTTTACAAACGATAAGAGAATATATAATTAAAAAAACGACCGTCGACAATTAATTTGTCGAAGAAAAGAGTGATTGTTTCATGAATCAAAATAGATATTGAATTTTCTCAAGAGGAAGCAATTGGTGGAAGTGCTGATATCGGTACAGCATTTAATGGCAACGCTTGAAATACTTGAAAACCAACAGCTCATTCATCTTTCAGGTTTGGTTCTTTCCTTGACTGATTTCTTGATTCTTTTTCCAGGCTTTAAAATATTCTGAGAGAGAGAGAAAGAGAGAGAGAGAGATAGACAGACAGACAGAGAGACAAAGAGAGAGAGAGACAGAGAGAGACAGAGATATGTGACAATTTAGTAATTTATTTTTCAACCGTTTCTCCTATATGCAGTCACTTGTATAATTCGACATGTTACGTGTTATAAACTTATATACAGCAGTGTTACTTGTATAATTCGACTTGTATACAGTTAAACTCAATGTTTAAAATCAGCTTTCATATCGGCACGGTAATTGGGTTTAGAGCTTAAAAAGAAATAACAGAGAGCATGTGACGTCAATACGTTTCGTTTTGTAAGGCTTCCGTTTCGTCTTTTCAACACCACCGTTGGCTTCATATGACAGAACGATGATAAGCATTTTCTCAGCGAACAGCAGTGTATTTATTTATATATTCATTAATGTATTTGCAGAAAAGGAAGAAAGGACAATTCTCAGAACAGACTCTCTTCAAAACCTGCAACGCTGTTTACACACTTTTTGATAGCATTTCGCAGCATTTGTTTGTGTAATAAAACTATTCCATTTGATTTTTAACAAAAGATAATAATGTGGCAGAAACAGAGGTATAAACTGGCAACACAGTCGGGATAGGAGGATTGTCCTGCGTCATTTGTAAGATGAGTGTGAAGTGCAAGAGACTATATACATTACACTTGTAAATTAAGTAACCATACATACTATGTAAATACCATAAATACGGATTACGCTTGGTTGTACGTGTGTTGTATATTTTTTAAAATTTTACAAAACGATATTTTTCTCATGAAACACACGGTGATAGAGGGAAATGTGTTAAGTTTTCAATTTTAACACGGATAAGTATATGTCATTTGAGGCAATGAATGAAGCAAATATATAAAAAAATATTAAAAAAACTCGGGAACACTTAACTTGCTATCGGGAAATATCATGAGGATAAAAAGAAGTAAACGATGCAAACGACATTAAAGGCATTCTTAACAAATGTGCCTACCGCCCACAGCCACGAAGAAGACACGTAAAATTGTCACTTTTAAAAGAAATATGTTGCATTGTATAATACATATTTTCCAATGGATTATCACTGCATTATTTTATTTTTATTCGATGAAGTATTACAAACCATTATTATCAATCTTCAACTATTATTTACGTTCATCGAATTTGGCTTCCCTTCAGAGACGCGGGCTCGATTCCTACCGAAAGCTTATTCTTTATTTCCCACCAACGCGGTTTATTCGCTGCTGTAGATTAAAGGCCTGAGTAGAGTTGCGATAAAACGAATAATTAAGTCACAGATTGATGATGATGACGACGACGACGAGGACAACCACAACAACCACAACAACAACCACAACAACAACCACAACCACCACCACAACAACCACAACAACAACCACCACAACAACCACAACCACCACCACAACGACAACAACAACAACACGAATACTTACCTTCCGCTACCTTTCCAATTACATTCCTTGTTGGTTCTTTTTCATTTCCTTACGCTAACTTTCCGCTGAATTTCTTTTTTATTCCATCATAAAAGAAGGATTCTGGTTTTGGTTGGATTAATTATTCGGTGGCACAACTGGCCGGAAAAGTAGTGTTGCGTTAATTTGAAGAATCCAAAAGCCACAGGTGTGTAGTAGAACCTCCCACCTCTGCTCCATGATCGTTTGCTGCCCTGCGTTTGCAACTTAAGGGCACTTAATGTAAGGATACATAATTATCGGCCGGTTTCGCTAATAATAGGCGACTCTGTTGCAACTGATCTTTGGCACTCGCAATGTCTGCTAGTGATGCTGCTGTAGATAATGAGGATGATGATGCTGGTGATGATGAAATATATATGCATAATCTGTATACACGTGCCTACATGTGTGTATCTTTGGCCTATGCTATCAGAGGAACTGATCCCCGATGATTCAAGAATGTTCATGATCAGAGTTCTAAGCTGTGTGCATCTGCGCGTGAACATATTTGTCAACGAGCGCACAAAGGGAATTCATATAGCAATGAATAATGATACTCATGTGTATAATAATAGTATGTTAGTATAATTAACATGACAAGACTGTTGTATGTTTGCTTTTGCACAAGCATTCAATGCGCACATTTGTCACATGAAATACAATTAAACCAGTGATTTCGAACGGGTGGCCCTTCGCGTCCCACTGGGGGACAACTTAAATATATCAGGAGGCAATTTGGAATGTAGGTATGAAGAGCAGAAATCGTTCCGTGGCTCAAAGCTAGTGCTTGTCTGATTCATTCACATTCATACAATGCTAGTTATTCCTAATTACATAATAGTAATACTTACTAATGTTATTATTGGCTCCATAGTACCTACTGATTAACTAATGATTTATTATAAAAGCGACGAGGCCTTTGCGTACTTCTGTAGCGGAGCTGTCTTATAGGGTGATAGGTAATATAGATAAAGCCTTTCTGCGTGGTAGTACCAACAAACAGCGAAAGGGATTAGAGAAAGTTTGGTTGGAAAATCTCACCGGGGTGTAGGTCAAACTGGGGGTGACAGAGCGTTGGATAACGTGTGGATGATGTGCGCTGATTGGCTGAGAGGAAGCAAATCGAAAAACGTTTGAATTCGGGGGGGGGGGCTTCAGTTGAGAGTTAGCCGCTGATCGTGAGTGTATAAGTTCTTGGACCATGCGACCGCTATTAAGATGAGTGGCGGCAGTTGACAAGGGGACGGGACGATGGGGAGAGATTGCAGGGTAGATGTAGTAAATAGTAATTCGCTTTGTTGTATTCGCATTTTTAACGGGCAGTTTATAAGAACTGCAAATAAATCGAATTCCTATATCAACTATTTTTCGCATTGTCTCACTATCGTGCGACATGGGAGAACTCAAGCAAGAACCAACGCCGTCTCGTAAGGGACCGCTGTTTCTGCAGGAGGAAGTTGTCGATGCACCACATGGGTGCATTTTTACACTTCTTACTAACTTAATAACATTTTACATAAGTGCCCTAAAGTTCACACATCAGTATGTTTACAAAAGGATTTGCCACCTGGTATATAATCAATGCTTTTTTCTTGGGGTGGGGAATGGGTTGAAAAAGGTTACTAACCATTTAATTAGTCAGTGAAAGCGATAGAGTATGTACATTTCACTGTATTTCAATAGAATTTGCCAAGAACGTGTGGAAAACAAGAACACTGACTTTAGCAGGATGACGAAAAGTGACTTGTATGTGATGCACATTATGATGGGGAAAGTGTGGGAAAAGGCATAAAGCAATACTCGATACAGGGTGTGCAGGGGGCAGTATATGGGTACAAAAGAAAAATAACTCCAGGAGGAGACTTATCGACACATTGTAAGACGGTTTACGGATGAACACAAGTATTGTGAAGTATTCGCGTGCATTGGCAAACCAGACAGTAACCCCAGGTGCCTGTACCGGATAGAGAGAGCCAGAAAGACAACAGGTTAGGTCAGCTTCAGCTTTTAAATGAGGTTTTATTTTAGGAGCACTAAATCAATATTTGCTTTCCCCTTGTGGAACCTGGGTCAGAGGCGCCAAAACATTTATTTCGATTTCGGAAGGCTTCCTTCTGTCTCGAAAGACAACGGCACGAGAATAAAGTGGCCTCTACCGGGTTCATGTCTGGGCGAAACGTATGGAGTGCTCACTCGACAGAATGCCTCCTCGCAGCTTGCTGATGTAGTTCTATAGGAAAGCGGGGCTGCCAGAAAGACGTCAAAGTTTGCATCCAAACGCCCAAACGTCCGAAGGGTTCCACTCCCTGGTTAGGAATTAGAGTTGTCCTTCTATGCGGGTTGTCTGCCTGTCCAGCTACTTTAGCCGGGTGGATGGATCCGTGCCTTTCCCGAGGGTAGTAGTGATAAGTGAACGCACACGAGCGGGGTTTGAACTCAGCATGTCGATTCCATTTTCCACGCCGTTAACCTCGACGCCCCCTCCCATTTATTAGTACGTGAACATCCTATTTGTACGCGGTGTTTTATAATCTCTGCACGTGTGACACAAAGTTGAACTGGGGATGAGAATATTGTGTTGCACCGAATCTCACAACTGGGGAAATAATATCTGCATTTGAAATTCTGTTAGGATCGAGCAATAATCTTCGGGCACCACTGGGGGATACACTTCTATCTCAAAGATTAATTAATTTAATGGTTACTTTCTTTGATTTTGAAAGATATATTACTTACCTTTTACTTAAAATACAGTGAAACATATATGTGCTTCCAGCGGGTACCCGTCACCTGTCAACTCAGTTTTAATTTCAAATGGTTATGGAATGAAAACCCGTGTGTTTAATGGGACAGCTGAAGTAAGGCTTAAGTATGGATGGCCGTAAATAACAAAACCTGATATTACCCACAATAACAGAAGTTTTTTACCAACATTAAAATCACGTCATATGACGGGCAGCTCTAGTTTTGACTTTATTAAAAAAGCATACCTTTTTTATATGGTTGCAAGTGGGTTGTTCTCGGGGCCCGCCGTAGAAGCTGTGGGACCCGATTGAAAACATTTATTGCGGTCCCAGTTTCACAGCCAAAGCCTGTAGACTCTTTAAGATATAAATCAAGTTTATTATAGAATGTATATCTCTATGGTAGAATCGAAAGCAATCTGAATGTGTGCCTAAAGATTTGAGAGAATTAAATGTCACGCTGTTCTATCTGTAATTAGCATACTATTTAAGTACAGCAAGACATATGATATAAACAATATCAGCAAACACAACTGAGATTTTAAGAATTAACAAAATAATTCAAATCGTTGCTACTGTCTGTAAAACCTCCAATGTGGTGTCAGGTGTATGTTGCAATATGTTCTTCTGTGTACTTGGCAGCACTAGCATAGATTACCCTAGTGCTGTACCACCCCATGAGCGCGGGCCCACGTGTGGGTAATTGGTCATATTGGCTTAAAGCTACACCTGGTGGCTGTTATGTTTTCAATCTAAGACCATCGTTGTTTTCTATTTTCAAGGCCCTCCTGTAGATACAAAGCAACATATATGATGGATTATTTATATTATTATACAAACGGAATACTTTCTGCAAAACGTTATCTCTAAGGACGCGTCATTTGCCAAAAACTGCAAGCGAGAATTTGTGAAAATAGAACCTAACATTAATTTAAAATGATGCGCTAAAAATGTCAACGCGTGCAATGATAAAGGAGACGCCGGATTGTTATTAAAACTGATAGAATATCTTTCCATGAAGACAGACATTCTATGCTCAGGAGAACAAAGTAAAGAATGTAAACCGACATGCTGTTATATCAATTTTGACTAGAATTTTCCTTCATCTTAATTCCTTTTTATTGGTTGTTTTTTTATGACAACTCAACTCGTGCCGCCACTCTACGGCAATGAACAATGGATTGTGGATTGACAATATTTGTTATTATTAGATGAATCTCACCGGGAGTTTATTCTTGTAAGTGTTTTATGTATGTAATAATAAACTCCCGCTGAGATTCATCCAATAATAACAAATATTTTCAATTTCAGCTAATAATGCACATTTAGAAACTTATAAAATAATGACAATTTTAATTTTATTTAAAATTACTCCGTTACCGTAATCTCGAATTTGCTTCTTCTACTTTTATTTTCCTGGTTATCTATGTGTCCATATCTCGTTCTCTCTCACTCGTATTCTCACTCTCTCACTCTCTTTCCGTCTGTGCTTCCTCATTATCTCTCCCTCCATTTATTTAAATATATCTCGCTTTCTCCCTACCTTCTGACCCCCATCTCCCTCTATCTCTATGTCACTCACCCTTTCCTTTTCACTCCCTTTCACTCGCTCTTTTTATATATATGTCACTGTGTTCATCTCATGGTGTTTTCGTTCCTTCGTATGGTCCTTCAGCCATAATTGTTTGTCCGTATTTCTACTTTTTTGTCTTCATTTATTATTTTATTCAAATCAATGGTTTTCAGTATTTGTTATTATTCTTCATTGTCTTCCCATTTCTTCCACGTCATTTTTCCTCCTCAACCTTCTCTCTATTGTCAACCATTTCATAATCAGATTATTTCCTTCTAAACAAAACATCACCTCCCAATTCAGTTCCAGATATATTTAAAGCAGCAACCTGTTTTTTAAACGATGACATACTTCGGCTTTTCGAATAGCCGAAGAAACGAGTGAATTGTTTATAAATCAACATTGATATTACCTTTTTTTCATGAGGGAAAACATTGGTCGATGTGCTGATAGCGGTACGGCTTTTTATGGCAACTCCGCAACAAATACTTGAGGATGTTGATCGGAAATATTTACGGAACAGACCAACATCTCTTCTTGCTTTCAGGTTAGGTTATTTCCAGGAATATTTGGGACATTGTTTTCTTTCTTTCTTTGAAACATTTTTTGTTTCAGGATTTAAAATCTTCTGGTTTCGGAAAGAAAACGGATATTAGAATATAAATGAAAGAGTAGAAACAAAGAAAGAAAGAAATACCGAAAGAAAGAAACAGATAACAGAGAGCAGGAAGAGCGAAGGAAGAAAGAAATACAACAAGAAAGAAGGAAGAAAGAAAGAAATAAGAAAGAAAGAAACAGATAGGAAAGAGCAGAAAGAACGAAGGAAGAAAGAATAACAAAAAGAAAGAAAGAAGAAAGAAACAAAGAAAAAGATGAAAAAACGTTGATGAGTGAATATTGATTCTTAGAATATATATGCATAACATAGTCTTCTTTCCCAAATGGCTTTACACTTTTATATTCCTGTACAATATGTACATATGCAAATATAGAAGCACACGCATTGACGTATGTATATTCAAACATACATTTGTTTGTCTATACATAATTCAATCTCTCCTCGGCAGACTCCAATATCAACAAAATACTGTTTATAGATGCACTTGCATAAAAGCAATCATTTACTAACTTTTCTCTTTAAAAAAAAAACGGAAACACATTTTCTTTTTAAATAAACGTTTGTGTATTTCCTTTTTAAACATGTCAATTTATTTTTAATGTTTTTCAGTCTTTCCCGCTTGCTTGGTTTTCCTAACGCTATTTTACATCTGACGCTTTCTGAATAGTAGCCATCTTGCCTTTTATTTTTATTATTTTAGCTGTATTTTCTGCGTTTGTTTTCCTTCCATTCTTTTCGTTTCAGAAAACGACCGTGCAAATAAAAACTCAGAAAGATAAGCCAATACAAAACACTCAAGTCGTTTCTCTTCATACATAAACTCACGAAGATTCACTAAACATATATGCTGTGTATTCCTTTGTAAGTGGCGTTAACATGCCCGTTCAATAGGCTATTTATTTCCACAGAGATAATATAGTTCGTTATTACGGCACCCTTGGGGATTTAATAGTGCCGTTATAACGAATGTGCTGTTTTAATGGGTGTACTTTTCGGGGAAGTATATAAATAATGAGAAACCAAAAAGCACAGCCAAACATGACTTTTCATTAACTTTAAACACTATATAGAGGTTAAAGGTCTGCAAATGAAATAGAATGAACCAAAACGTAATTATGCTAACCATATACCTAGTTATTAAATCGGTGTTGAACGTAACAGTACATTATTTGAAATTACCTTGGAGAAGCAAAAGTCTAATGCAAAGATAATAGACTCGAATATTGCATGGCTTTACCAATTTCATAATGCACTGAGATCCCCCGTCTTCAATTGGTTAGTTCTTCAATCCAGATCTTAACTGTTTCAGCACTGCACTGTAGCCAGTAGAATTCACTATAAGTCCATGTGGAAAGATGTGGGTTTGGCATGACATGTCCCTCGTTACTCAGGACCCCGAAAATCATCACAGATGCTGGAAACTTGGTATGCATAGCCCTGGGGACATCAGACGGATATGCACATCGCTACCTGTCATGCTTTCTTTTCACCTTTTGGTTGTGGTTGTATTATTTTCATCAGAGAAGAATCAGAGCATGCCAGGATGTTGACCTTGTTGCGTAACCGCTTTGAGAGGATCATCCTGTTTTCTTGTATCTTCGCAGATATGAACCGAAATCTCCTCATCACATACGACTTGTATCGGATGTCCTCGGGCACCAACGTTTCAAATGGCCCTCATTGACTTTCTGGGGTCATCATCGATAATGTGCTGGTATACAAACAATACAAACGCTGGTGTATTGATAGTGTCAGAACGTTGATAATGCAGTTTCCGCTCAGCTACAAGTGAAACATCCCCGCTGAAGGCTTCCAACTCCTTCTGAACCTTATTAACAAATGATCTGGCAGCATTCAAAACGTTTGCAATATCCAAATTGCTGTGTTTTGCACCTAAGGCAAAGATAACCGCGTGACTTTTCATTTCTTGTGTTAAATTATAATCTGCTATGATGTATTTAAAAAATAAAGGTATATACTTTAGTTTGACGGAAGCAATAGCCTGGTAATGATATGTCCTCAAATACCCTACGCACACTATAATATCATAATCATCACCAGCAGCAGTAGCAGCAGTAGCAGAACAGCCACTGTTGGACAAAGGCCTTTCACATATCCTTCCATTGCGACCTAAACTGTGCTATCCTCTGCCACGTCTTACCTGTCTATCTCGTCCCTCCATATTGTGCATGGTCTTTTCCTACTGCGTTTACTCTCCCATGGGCACCAATTTGTTAGTCGTTTCCCGCATCTATTGTCATCCCTTCTTGCTAGGTGACTAGCTGATCTCCGTCTTTGCTGCTTAATTATTTGTATAATATCCTCCACTCATGGCCTCTCTCTGATCCATGTTGATCCTTTTTCTATTCCTTATAGTTATCTCTAGCTTTGTTCTTTCCCTGGCTCTCTGTGCTATTCTAAGTTGGTTTT
>VCCN01001532.1:229139-245701 GCA_006491835.1 Architeuthis dux
ATTCACAAAGGAATAGTACAGGGAATCAGCACTAAACGGGGTAGCGCTAAGCGAGGTATCACTGTATGATAACGGAAGCGAAGCCAAACAAAATATTCTGCAGTTTATCTCGACGAACAACTAAGGAAACAAAATCAACCATTTAAAGACCAAACACAAAACAGCGAGACTTTTTTAGCGAATCCGTAAGAATGTTTCATGCGACATAACATCCGCAGATAAGCAGATGACATTTCCTAATATGGCTGCCATCACAAAACGGTGATCGACGCTCGCTTTTCCAGCCTCTGGAGAAAGAAACAACATAATCATGTCACGTGACTAGGCTCTCAACAAATGAGAAACTGCCGATTCTTCCTTCCTTTATTGTTTCTTTGGAAAAGTAGAGACTGAATACACAGTTGAAAACCAGTTTTGCGCTAGAAGCTTGTGCGTACACCTACTATTCAATGATATGTATACGTGGTATGAACTTAATATCTGCATAAATGGATTATGTAATGATATAACTAAATTTAATATCTGTATAAATGATTGTTTTTTATATAATTATATATGTGATTCTAATTTATTTGGTTTAACCCCCAAAATGCGTATAGTAGAATGTTGAGGTGAATTATACAGGCGCGCGTCCTGTAGTCTGACCTTCTTCTAATTTGATTGTCATTTAGTGGGTGTCTGTGTTTCTATCAAACTATCTACCAATACAAGTCATGTATTCAACATTTAATCAGAACGCCGTATTCCCACTTACAATAAGTTCGTGTTATATATCAATCCATTATAGTACGGCCGTATCCTAATAAAATAACACTAATAATGAAGAGTGTATCGATCTAGAGTGGCGTGATAAAAAGCAGCAAGAATAAGATAGGGTAACACTAGGAATTAAATAATAGTAATATTGGCGTGTATATCGATCGATAGTGCTATGCTAAAAAGTAATGATAGAAAGATGGAGTAAAAGTAGTGATGACATAATAGTAATATTGAAGGGTATAATAATATGATGGAGTAAAACTCATAATACAATAGTGAAGATACTATATAACAGAAATGAAAAAACAACATAAAAGTGTTTTCGATGTACCAATGCAAAAAGGAGAAATCACTGACCTTACTGCACATGTACTTGGATAGGAAATGGGTATTGCTAAGTAAGTCTATGTAATCTGGAGATGCCACGACGACCTAGCATGGTACGTCGACGATCTCCTAAAATTGCAGTTAATTAAAGGATCCTTGCGACTGACCCCATGTAATCTAATACCGCATTTGCCGTGTTATTTGGAGAGGAGATTGGATCGCACTTCGACAATCTCCCAGAATTAAGAATGCCGACAAGACAGTTTCTTGAACGGAATCACTCAGTTACGAAACCATTGTTATAACAAATGGCAATCGTGGATGTTTATTTGCGGCTTTTTCAAAATATATTATATCGTTCTTCTCGTCGATATTTGTTATGTCGGCGAAATCCGGGTCGCCTCCTGTTGAGTCGGTTGCATTTGTAGGAGGGGACAATAATATGTTCCATCATCTCTTCCTCACTCTCTCCGCTTGTTACTTCTCTCTCTTTATATGTCTCCCTTTCTTCACATTTCTCTCTTTTTTACTAATCCTGTATCCTTTACTTCTTCTCCCTATACCCCTCTCTCTCTCTATCTCTCTCTCTCTATCTCTCTCTCTCTCTATCTCTCTCTCTCTCTTCGAGATCTCTTTATCCGTTTATCTCTTTTTCAGCATAATCTTCCCTCTGTTGTACCGATCTTATATCCATGTTGTCTGTTGTTGTTGTTGTTGTTGTTGTAGTCGAAACATGTTATACCTTTGGTTGGCACGGGTTAATATTTGTACTTTCGGATGAATATGTTGTATCTGTTTGTGAAAGTTTACGTTCTCCTCTGTCTGCATGGGATTAGACTTAAGTCCATATTATTCCGTTCAAGAGAAGACAGCAAGGCGTGGATAGTGTCCGCCGGCTACCATGGGTCCACCCATGGCAAAAGAAGTTTAAATCAATTGCTTTCTGTTGTGAAATCCCAGCCCTGTCCTCTTATCTTTACGGACAACCTTTTGACTTGTCTCAATTGACCTCTGCATTTCATCAATTAAACGTGTTCGAATGTGGAATTCCGGCTTCTCTCTTCCAGGCTTTCTGTTTTTGTTGCTACACTTATTTTGTTCGTTCGTCCTATTTCTCTATGCTTAGTCTCTATATCTTCTAATAGCAAAGGAACCGTCAGAAGTGACGTGATTACTTATGTATGGATCAGCACGTTTGCCAAGGGCCGGACGGCAGTCGTTATGCTCACTGAAGCGTTTTACTCATTATAAAATCAAACTTCTGTAATTCAAATGTATATTTTTCTTTGAAATGACAGCCAACTTACTTGTTCTCGATAAACACAACTGTATATTCTCCTTGAAATGACAGTTACATTCCTTGTTCTCGTTAAACAAAAAATATCCCTAACACAAATATTCCATGGCGCCCCGAAATAAACGATTTACTGAACATCGACATTTGGTAAAATAAGCGAGGATTAGTCTTCGCTTACTACCAGATAAGAAAGAAGATTTCTGGACCAAATGTGAGTAAAATCAACCTTTCTGTAATTCAAATGTATATTTTTCTTTAGCTGTCATTTCATGGAGAATATACAGTTTTGTTTAACGAGAACAAGGGATTTGGCTGTCATTTCAAAGAAAATATACATTTGATTACAGAAAGTTTGATTTTACTCACATTTGGTCCAGAAATCGTCGTTCTTATCTGGTAGTAAGCGAAGACTAATCTTCGCTTAGTTTACCAAATGTCGATGTTCAGATAAGAGGAAATCGTTTATTTTATAGCTTTTATTTCTCGGCTGGTAGAGTATCCATTAGTTATGGGCGGGAAATGGTCCTATTTCGCTAGACTGTCGGGGCGCCATGGAATATTTGTGTTGGGAATATTTTTTGTTTAACGAGAACAAGGAATTTAGCTGTCATTTCAAGGAGAATATACAGTTTTATTTAACGAGAACAAGGAATGTGGCTGTCATATCAAAGGAAAATATACATTTGAATTACAGAAAGTTCGCTTACTACCAGATAAGAAAGAAGATGTCTGGACTCTTACTGTCCAGACTTAAAACCATGAGTGAGGGGAATGAAATACCATTAACATACTAATCTAAAAATAACTGAAGGGGGCAGGATCTCTCTTCTACCCTGCACGTCCCCCAGGTGGCGAAAGGGGAACGCCCCATGGATATATGGAGTACCGTCTGAGACGGCGTGTACCATAGAGGTTCCCTGTAGATATATAGGGCTCACCAGAACATACTGGCAATGGGTGAGCTAAATTAGCCACCGCCTTTCCCAAAACCAAAATGACAGCACAACCATACACATACATACATTAAACAAATTGAGCAACATGAAGATCAACACATACAATGTTCGTGGTATAGTTGAATACCATATACTAGACTTCTCAAGCTTAAGGTAAGTAACTCTTTATTCTATTACACAGGTAGAGAGAACGAAAAGTTCAGTGGCGTAGTATTCTTAGTCAATAATAACATCGCAGGTAACGTCATAAGTTGTAACAGTATATCAGACAGAACAGCCTGGATAACAGTTAGATTAAGCAAAATATACACACTAAAGGTAATCCAGTTCTACGCGCCAATTTCGAAAAGTTCTCACCAATACATCGAATAGTTATATGTTGACATCAGTAGGATAATGGACAGAGAAAAGACTAACTACACAATACACATGGGCGACTTTAATGCGAAGGTAGGCCAAGGAAAGTTCGGGGAATCTAGCGTAGGAAAATACGAAATAGGACAGAGAAATGAGAGCGGTGACATGTTAGTACATTTCTCAGAAGGATACGGTCTAAAGATAATTATACATTCTTTCAAAAGCGGGAAGGTAGAAAGTGGACGTGGAAAAGGTCAAATGGCACAACAAAAAACGAAATCGACTTCGTACTAATTGACAGGATCGATAACATTTAAGACGTCACCGTCATAAACAAAGTAGGCATCGGAAGCGATCATAGGATGTAAGCGTGCAGAGCACTTTAACTTTGAAACTGAAAGGAATAACATGATTCTTAAGAAGAAGAGATGCCCCAATAATATAGGGATAGGGAACATTAGCAACTTCAGAGTCGCAATAGAGAACATATTCCAGGCCTTGTGGAATACCGACAATGGCATAGAGGAAAAGAGTAATAGTCTGACACATATACTTAAGGAAGAAGCAGTGATGGTAGGCAACTCAAATGTAGACAATAATGCAGGGAAATAAAGAAACATTAAAACTAATAAAACAGAGAAGAAATGTGGAGATAGAACTATTCTAAAGCAACAATAAATCTAATCGAACAGAGAAGAAATATGGAAATATAAACTAAAGCGGGTGAAAACAACAAAGCAGAAATTAACAAATTAATATATTAAAAAAACAGGAGAAGAAGAAAGAAAGGAAAACACAAAATGCTAGTAGAGGCTATCAGACACACTGACAAAAGTAACGGAAGAATACTACGAAAACCTGTACGCCTCCAAATTAGAAATAACACAAACTACTAATCCTATAGATACAAGTGATATCCCAGACATAACATTAGAAGAAGTAGTGTCCACATTACGAAATATGAAACTCGGTAAAGCCCCAGGTGGGGATGGCATAACGACAGACCTTCTAGAAGATGCAGGAGAGACCCTGCCCAAAGGAGTAGAGCAGCTATTTACACAATGCTTAAGAGAGAGAAACGTCCCCAAAGACCATATGTCTAGGAATAATAATCCTTCGCCACAAAAAAGGAGACAGGCCCGACCTTGGTAACTACCGCCCTATTACATTATTACCTAATATAGAAACTATTCCGAAAATAATCACAAACAGATTAACATGCACCCTAGATGCAAACCAACCACGCGAGCAAACAGGCTTCAGAAGCGGTTACTCAACAACAGATCACCTACTTGCAACTAATTGAAACGTCCCTAAAATACAACAAACCACTATGTTTGGCCTTTGTAGATTATGAGAAAGCATTTGACTCGGTAGAACATATGGCAGTCTTCAATGCAATGCGCGAACAAGGCGTTAATGAGAACTACATAAAAGTATCCAAAACGTATATGAAAATGGCACTGCAATAATCAGACTACATAAAAATACAAACAAGATAAAGCTAGCAAAGGGAGTAAGACAGGTGGACACGATATCACCTAAACTATTCATAGTGAGCTTTGAAAGCATATTTCGAAAAACTGATTGGGAGGGAATGGGAATAAACATAGATGGAGAATACTTAATCAATTTAAGATTTGCTGATGGCATTTCTATGACGTCGAAGCATCCGAAGAATTACAACACATGTTAAACGATCTTAATAGGGAAAGTAAAAAAGTAGGCCTAAAGAAGAACAGAACAAAGACAAAAGTAATGTTCAACGATGAAGTACCCCAAAAGACAATAATGATAGAAGGAGAGATTCTAGAAGAGGTCGATGAATATATCTACCTAGGACAGGTAATAAAGCTAGTAAAATACCATGACTGCGAAATAAAACGACGCATACAAATAGGTTGGAAAGCATTTGGTATGGATAGATACATTATGTAGAGCACCTTGCCAATGTGCCATGAATTATGGATGTGAAACATGGAAATTAACGAGCTGAAATCCAAATCAGAATAGCACTGAGAGGCATCGAAAGAGCAATGCTAGGCAAAACGTGGATCAGCGTGAAGGATATTATACAACTAATTAAAAACAAAAAATGGAGATGGGCTGGCCACCTAGCAAGAATACATGATAATAAATGGTGCCCATGGGACAGTAAACGAGGTAGGAAAAGACCCGACATATATATAGTTACTGTCATACGTATTTGAACAGGCAGCCAATTTGCTTTTTACAATCTTTCATTTCTACATTGTCAGATTACCTCTACCATTCTTTCAGATTACCTTACATCCGCATGACAAACAATGTGCTAAGTGTGTTAACATCAGCCACGTCTTACTGGCAAATCTCATTCCTCCATCGTGTGCTTGGTCTTTTCTCACTGCGTTTAGTGTCCCATGGGCCGCGATCGGTTAATCTTTTGCTCTATCTATTGCCATCTCTTATTACTAATTGTCCAGCTCGTCTCCACTTTTGTTGCTCAATTATTTGGATAGTATTTCTACACTCTAATTCTCCCTCTGATCCATGTTGATCCTTTTCTTAAATGTATCCCTAGCATAGCACTTTCCATGGCTCTCTTTGTGATTCTGAGTTTATTCGTTTTGTTAAAGAAACACCTAAAGTAACATAGAGTAAAACCAAGAAACAATTAGATATAGCCAACAAAGAAAAAATCCAAAATCTCTTTAATACCAATCCTCTTATACATACATACATACATACATACATACATACATGTACTGATGCGGTCAAGAATTAAAAATGAAACTCAACAGACCAAAAAACGGACTCTTCCAATTTCTGTAAAATGCAACTTTCTTTTTTTTTATTTCAAATACTTATTTTTTAACAGTCGAACACGTGTAGTAATAATGAAAACAACTTATTTTAATATATATACATATATAGTTAGTTACATAGGAGTTACTGACGGTGCTTCTTGAAAGTGGTTTCTTTATTGGAAATGAGTCCACTTCGATGATGATCAGCTGAGAACTTATGTTGAATCTAATCTGATTTAAACGTGTCAGACATGATGGATCAACGCCAGAGATGGAACGATACGGCTGGGCTTGAACAGCATCGGAGAAAGATATCCATTAGGAGAATAGGGATCTGATGAACTCAGTGAGCATATAGACAAAAACGGAAATAAAAGGCAGAAAGTTGTCTGCTACCTAATATACGAATTGCACTAAACCTTCCGATAGAAGAGAATAAAAGCTACCCATCAGTGTACGTACATGGCATTAGTTGTATCCGCGTAAGGGACAGCCAGTAAGCATTGATGTTGACGAACTGAGGAAGTGTGTTGAATCAAATCTACTTCAAACGTATCAGATATTTGTAGCAATGTTCAACACAAACGATGAAATGGTACGTCTGCATGTGTACACCGCATCGGAGAATGATGCACATTAGAGCAATGGGAATACAACTGGAAGAAGTGAATCACACTATTCGTGTCACTTAGTCTCAGGGCCTGCAGAAGGATTTTAATATTACTAATGCCATTAGGTGTATCCTCGTAGCGGACGGCCAGTAAGCATTGATGGTGATGAACTGAGGACCTGTGTTGAATGTAACTTGTTTCAAATGTATTATATGCTTACAGTAATGTTTTACAAAAGCGAAACTGAACCTACACGTCTGCACTGCATAATTGGACAACTATATAAATTAGGGAAATGGGTACCCCATGAACTCGGTGAATCAAATAAGATTTAAAAAGCACACATTTGTTGGTTACCTAATATGGTCTTCTGATGTTGTAGACAAACCTTGCAATACAAGAAAACAGGTTTAAGTAAAAGTATAAGGAACACACTCATTGCAGCGTATGTAAATGTCATTAACTTCAAAGAAAAGAAAAGAAAGATCTATTACAGTGTAGGTAAACGTCATTAGCTTTAAATAGAAGAAACGGAATGACTATTACATTGATACTATTGTTCGGACTGAGATCCTCATCTTGGTTGTCATTTCCACAACGTTTCGGCCGATGTACCCCCCGGCCTTCTTCAGGTGTCAAGTTCTGTCGGTCACTTACCGGAACTATTGAACTGAACCCTTTATTTGATCCACGGTGGTATACTGTCCTCATTCCACTATCCATGTCCTAGAAATTATTTCGTGGTTATTTTTCAGTTGTGGTGCTCCTGCCTGGGATTGAACCCACAACCTACAGATGTCACCTGTAGGTTGTGGGTTCAATTAGCACCAAGATGAGGATCTCAGTCCGAACAATAGTATCAGTAATACTAACACCTCATCTCAGAAATACCGAACTCGACTATTACATTGTTTATTTGGGGTGCAAGTGGCCAAGCGGTTAAGCTCACCGAGAATGGAATCGGCGAGCCGAGTTCAAACTCCGGCTGCGATGGTTGCGTTCACTCCGCACTAATGCCCTCGGGAAAGGCATGGATTCATTTATTCTTCCCATGCCAACACGCCATGGGCCAGCGTGGCAGGGTAAGACCCATCACCGCATGTCTTGCATTTGGGAGGGTCTATGTCCAACAATGTACGTTAGTACGGCCTGTAAGCATTGATGATGACGAACTAAGGACATTTTATTGAATCATATCTGCTTCAGATATGTTAGATCTTAGCATTACTGTTCAATACAAGCGATACAATTATAGATGTGCACTTCCACCACACTGAAGAAATATACACATATGGGGAATGGGCACTTGACGAACTCTGCGAGTAAAACAAACAGAAAACACATACACAGAAAGTGTTTTGCTACCTAGTATAGGTTGCTGGTATTGCAGTCAAACCTTGCAATAAGAAAAAACAATGTTAATAATGAGAGATATACAGGGAGGCGTATTTGAGTGTAGCTAAATGTCGTTAGCTTTAAATAAAAGAAAAACATACCTATTAGAGGGTAGGTAATTGTATTCTCGTAAAGGATGGTCACTGGTCATTAAGCATTGATCATAACAAACTGAGGACCTATTTTGAGTTGAGTCCGCTTCAAATATGTCAGATGCTTGCATTACTGGTAACTGCACACGATGAAAGTATAGGTCTGCACCGGATCGAATGATACACATTAGGGCAAAGGGAATTTGCGAACGCAGTAAGTAAAACAAACAGAGATAAAGACGTACAAAGTGTTTGCCTACCTAATGTAGAGTGTGGTGTTGCAGCCAAACCGTGCAATACAAAATAAAATAGCCAGATATGCAACGATATCTCTGAACTTGTACCGCATTGTAAAAGAGAGAAACATTAGGGACATTATTATCCGGAATAAAACAAAGAGCAAATAATCATAATATGCACGTAACTTCTTTTTATCGAAAATAATTAATCATTTCTGAATCGATTATTGACCAATGATCAGTGCTGGATAAAGCTAGTGCAGGACTTGTAGCATATGTTATAAATGGCCCCTGAATAAAAAGGAATATACGTAAATATTAAACCACATGCTTGTTTTACTTGCATAGTAATGTATTTCTTCTTTGGGGAGGTCACTTCAGTGTCGCTCTCTTGTTTATGGAGAGAGAAGGAGGCCTTCTCCTATTGACTTGGATGATAATTGTATCGTGTAAAACAATCGAAAGCAATTACAGTTGTTTTTATCACTTTGATTTCATATTTATTCAAGGCCAGTCCAAAAGAACAGCAGGAACATATGTGTTTACTTAAGAAATAACGATAAACCCCAATGTTGTTTTTTTGCATCGATTTCGCAACGTCACTCTCACATTCTTTGCATCGAGCGGAGTCTAGAATATTTCCCTTGTCTGATAATGTTGCCTTGTTTTGCTTTCTTTTTCATCAAACAATACACAGCATGGACGCCATCTTTGATAAGTATGGATCGACTCAAAAAATCGTCTGCTGTTGATAAATAGCAGCTAACATACTTATTGACAATTACATTTCAAACACATTATGTCTTCACGACGGCGAAACCAAAATGAATATTGGATATTTTATTGTGTTTTATTTTTATTTTTTTCCAATAGTATTTTTCATGCATTCTATCAAGGTTTAATATCCGCACAAGATAACTTATGCAAGTATCCCTCGCTTTTCGAAAGTTCGCTTTTCGACGATTTTTCGCGTTTGCGAAAAAAGTCAAAAAGTGGAAATAGTGTTCAACTTTCGTTTTGCAACAAGCCGTTATAGAAGCAGCGCGAACACTCTTCCTCTATCTCCAACACCCTAGTCTAATGTATCACCCAACAGCCCGTCCTGGACAACGACTTTGCGTTCCTATAAACATATTTCGAATGCCAAAATAGCGTAAAGCGAAGAGGCAATTAGCATGTATTCATACGGTAAACTGTTTTGAGAGATCACAGACCCAATACATAATGACCTTTCTTATTGCCTTGAGATGGTGGAATATGGTCGCCGCTGAAGACTAAAGTATCCAGAAAGTGCTCAACCGTTGCTCGTGGGTTGTTAGCCACTGCTGTCGATAATTATTCATCATTACGTACAGGTGTGGACCTCCTTCGAGACATATTACATTTCAAACTGAAATCGTGTTCAATCCAAATGCTTTGTTGATGTCATCAGCAGAGTGAGCGGTAGTATGTCTTAATTTGAACCCGTACTTGAACACTTGTCTAAATTCTTGGGTAGCCACCATTGCTGCTAAGATCCACAGAAACCTCTAATAACAACGAATTATATATTTATTTACATTGAATCTGCAATAAAATACAATTATATTAGTGGATCTTTCCCTTTTAGCATTATTCTCTATGATATAAAAAACAACATGCCATGTGTAAAAACCCAACATATGAATACAAGATTTTGTCAAAACTTTTGCATTAACATAATACGTCAGAGGAATACGCTGTCAGATGCCATTACGAAATATATGTTCTGTGTCTGACCAAGTCGACGTAATTTCACAATAGATAACCGATTTACTTATTCATTCTTGTTATATTTGTTCCATAACGTTGTATCGCAAAAACTAAAAGAATAGGACTTGATATACTTCTTCTAACTTTCACATTTAATCCTCTTAATCCTGGAAAGCGGAATAATTCATAGGAAAATAAAAGAATGAAAAAAGGCCAATACGTCGGCCTTTTACTGTATTTTCTCTTTTTTGTCTTTTTTGGTGGTTAATCCCAGCTTAGCAGACGACAGGATGTCAACTGATACAACAATATGGCGGTTTGAAAACGAATCTGCATCAAAAAGATAACCACATATTTTTTTTTTCCTGGATGTTGCATTCGTATTTTTGCTGCCGCACGCCACTGGTACTTATGGGATATGCGACCAAGCCGCAAAGACAATCTTGTATGCATAGTGTTATGGAAGCTTTCGGTATCTCACGATCAAAAAATGGCTTCGACGTTTTCAAACAGGATTGATGTTGTACATGTATTATTATCTTTTTCTTAGATGAAGCATTGCCAACCTTGATTAATTATTATTTATTTCTAATCTACTTATTAACTGATATAGAATGACAACCTGTGCTGAACTGACATTAACATGAAAGAACTACAAGTAAAAAATTAATAGTTGATTATTCTTCATCTAATAATCCAATTCAAGTTAATATTACTATTAACGTTCGTGAAATGAGGATTCTAGAGCTGCAATAAAAAGCAACTGAAATTGTGATAGCAGTAATAGTAATCAAACACATAATAATACATAAAATGCTTTATCTAGAAATAAAATTGAAGATTATATTACAACTAGCGGACTGAGTTTTGTGATGAAAATCAACTTAAATTAAAGTGAAATAGAATTTAATATAATATCACTAGTAACGCCCATGTAATGACGGTGTGAGAGTTGCGATAAAAAGAAACAGAACTTAATTGGCAATGCTTCATGTAATAATGATATTACTACTAACGTCAAAAAGAAATACTAGACAAAAATGTATAATGTACAAGGCTTCATCTAAACATTGAAGAAAGAAAGATAAAAGTCTAAGATGTCTGACTGTTACCGCAGTTTCTCTTTTTATTTTCTTTGCAGGCGACAGGAGGTCAAGTGATAAAACAAGATGGCGGTGTGAGAACGAATCTGCATCACAAAGATAACTACTGATCTGTCTCCTTCCAGAATTTATTTTCGTAGTTTTGCTTTTAAATGTGATATGCGACCAAGCCGCAATGCCAATCGTTTACGCATAGTGTTATGATGGTTTTCGGTAACTCACGATCAAAAATGACCTCGACGTTTTCAAACATGATTGATGACGCACTTTTATTATTATTTTTTTCTTAAAGGAAGCATCGCCAACCATGATTAAATTATTCTTTATTAGTATCTCAGAGGCGGCGCGTGATACCCACAGACTCCGCAACTGCGAGGAGTGGGACGCTGGATCTGTGGGGGAGCAATCCGACCTACTGTTTAAACATTTTACTTTTGTTAAGGGGGCAATTTTAACATTTTGCTGGGGGGCGCAGTCGAACCTAGAGCCGCCACTGCTATTCTGCATTATTTATTTACCCCTAGATTGACGGTCTGAGAGTTGCGTTAAACTGAAATAAACATGTAAGAATACAAGTCAACTAACGTTAGTGAAATGGGAAGCTTAGAATTGCAATAATAGATTAATAGTACATGGTTGTGCTTTATCTAAACATACAATTGCAGATGATATTACTACTAACGTCCGCAGAATGACGGTCTGGAAGTTGCGATCAAAAGAAACAGAAAATGAAAATGAAAACAATAACGAACAGAATGTTAAAATAATTGGCTATGCTTCATCTACTAATGACATTCAAGATGGTATTACTAATAACGTCCGTAGAATGTAGGTCATGGTAGCTGCGATATAAAGCAACTGGTATTAAGATGAACATGATATTAGTCAACAGTTAATAATTGACACAGCTTCATTTAATAATAACATTCATGAAACTATCACTACGAACAATCGTAGTAGGACCATCTGAGAAGTTACTTTAATAATTAACTGAAATTAAGAGGGAAGTAATACTCGTCGGCAAATTAATAATAATTAAATATGCTTAATCTGAAAAATTAAAAAGTGGATATAAATAAGTTTAAACTGGGTGTAACTAAGGTGAATGTAAATAATGAAGATGACGTATCAGGCGGTCGGGGAAGATGGATAGGTAGATGCATAGATAGCTTGAGAGACAAATCAGTAAAATACATAGAGCGAGAAAGACGTCCACTTATCTACGCTGACGCCTTAATCGTATTCTATTACTACCTTTAAAATATCACAGTAGAGTTAATCCTCCCAAATCTCGCCAAGTCTCGCCATAAATCTCGTACTAATTCAGCCATTATCATGTCATCGTAAAGATGACATTATCTTGGAACACTTTTTATTATATCCAGGTGTTTGCACAATTGAAATCAAAATAGCGAGAAATCAACGTGAATGCCGTAATGTCAAACAATCGGTTGATTCTTTCATAAATGTAGGTACAGTGTGCATTCGAACAAAGCACATGCGTATCTAAATAGTTTTGGGGGAAATACGTACATTTCCTGATTTTATTTATGGGCAATTGGTGTGTCAATTTACAGGGATGCTCTGTTAGATTACGCATACATACATACATATACAGCTATAACTTGATTAGTGCGTTCCAAAATGTTCTTTACTGTTCAAAATCGCATTGTTCAAGATCATATTATAAAGTAATGTGTTTGAAAGAAATAACACATTACATTTGCAAAAGACGACAATATATTTTCACTGTATATATGTGTTTGTTTCGTTTTTTGTTTATACGATTATGTTATGCCTATAAACATGTCCAATGTACGGATCATTTGTGGCTTCGGTCAACCTTCATAAATAAAATAAAACATCATGCGTTTTACTTAATAATGCTCCCAAGGCGCAAGAGTAGTGATGTTGTTAAGTGCCAAATATAAGTCGTGCAGTGTTTTCTTTAAGTGAAATGCTGAAAGTTCTCGGCTTAATAATGAAAGACATATATCGCTGATGTTGCTAAGATCTACGCTAAGAACAAATCTTACATCTGTCACATAACCTGTGTTACATTATATTTTCATAAGTATTCTATTTTACTTATGTGACAGAAATATAGAGAGAAACATTCGACTAAGCGAAAAACAGACGTCCAGGAAGAAATTGGCATATTAGTCGCTCGAGTGAGATACTTAGATACATGAATAAGATATTTCTTCAATGTTTCATTTTGCATCATGTAGAGCCGGATCCCAATTATGGTCACAGGGCACTATAGGGGAGTTGCCATTTTATCGATAGTACGTTACGTAATATGTGGGCTGTGCCGAGTAGGGTGATCTTTTGAACAGCGTAGATTATGTTAACTGGGAAAAGGTTGGTGAATTTCTCCTCATCTCCTTCACGAGTCTTGGAACTCCTGTGACGTTATGGTCACTGTGACCAGTAAATTCCTTTTAACGAAAGTGGTAATTAAGTAAACACCAGCATCCCAGAATGATTCTCACGGTCTGAAGAAAAACATATATTTACACCTAGACTATTTCCGTCAAAGGTCATCGTTGGCATCACTAATTCCCGCGTGAGAATCTTATAAAGTTACCCCATGCCAGGTGAAAAACACATTTAGGGTCATAAGTCATGTTGGCATCGGAGATGGCCGTCGGAGAATTTTATAGAATTACCCCATACTGAGATTTCGACTCGTCGGCTACAATTGATAGTTAGGAGCGGAAATAGACGCGCTAATAATGCCATTTAATTAGCAGCAGAGGCTTTTGCATAGGCTGTGTACGAATCAAGATATTTGATTGTAAGTAAAGATGTGGAATGGGTCGACCCATTGTGATTAGATGGATAGACTTTGATTTGTTGAATCTTCGAGGAATGTTTCTACATCTGCATATTGCGTGGAATGCTAACAAGACTAAGAGTGTTGCAGAATGCGAAACAAGTAATAGTCCGACGGCGTCGGGTCTGAAGAATACGCCACATGTGAATGGACGTCCTACCCCAGCTCCATGATTGTTTACTCGGTTGCATTGCTACATGTGAACGACTTTTATCATGCATCAAAATCACATGTGGACTCCGTTGTTAGTAAACTGTCTTTACACCCAAGAATGATCCCCCAGAAGCGAAGTCCTGGACCGTTAATCATAATCGTGAGGTATGCCAAAAGAGACACAATACAGGGAAGTGTAAGTGACCGAAACACCCCGAGTCGTTTATTTGAGATCAACACAATCATTCAGGGTTCGACAGCAAGCAAATCAATACGGAAACAGTTTGAGATAATTCCGCAGTCTAATGAGGAAAGGATGTAGTAAAGGAATTGGAGATTTTGTTAGGCCTATATACGGTGATTATCTATTAACATGGCCCGTAGGCTATCACTTTACTAAATCTCCTCCTGGCCTTGCCCCCAGCCCCTCTATTTGTTCAATGGAATACAGGGACGTCATGTCAAATCAAATAACGTATATAGCTGTCCTATGTATGTGTACCACATGCTGCAATACAAAATCATGAAAGCATTACTTCTAACTAATTATATGATTTGAGGCAAATTTAGAAAATAAAATAGTATGTATAGTATACCCAGATATGAAACGTATATGCAAAGGTACTGAAATAGCATTCAACAAATTCATTTATACACTCAATTAAAACATGTGTGTACGTTCAATTAAACCTAATTACTTTTTGCTCTCGGGCTCCCTTTCCTTCCGGGACCCTAGGCGTAATCCTACATAGCTTTATTGTTAAACTGCCACTGATTATAGATCACATACTGCTATGGATAATAAGACTCGGAGTGATGGGCGCCTCGCGGGACAGTGGTTAGTTAGCAGTTTTATCCTGCAAATCATTATTAGTGTAATGAGTTCAATCTTTACTGGCTGCACTACTAAAGGGTCATTGTAACACACACACATACATATAGCTAGATCGATCGATCGAAACAGACTGAGATTAACTGCGAAGTTGCGTCTTCGAATCGGACACAAGACGACTCGGGCGTTTATCATTCCCGCAGACATGGCGTGTGCTAAAAGGCAGCCAACACACGGTAACATAGGCGAAACGAAATGCCCTGGGTTGTTTATTAGAGATTAACACAGTTCGAGCGTAGCCGAATAAATAAGAGATCAGTTAGCTATACTGACACTCACATCCACACACACACACGCACTCACACACGCAGACGTACAGACAAACATGCGCACACGCACACAGGCGCACAAAAGCACAAGCACCCGCACATGCACACACACACACACACGATATATTTATACACCTTCAAAATTGTCAGAATTTGGAACAAAGCTTTCTGATTGGTGTACACAATCTAGTTTCAATAATATTTAATCAATATTAACTAATTAATTAATTGATAATTATAGTTGGTCTAAATTGTTGCCTATGTTGAAATACACCTTGTTGCACATACTGTACGTATATACAGGCTCAGATTTCACCGACTGAAATTAATATGACAATCGAGCATGCGCAGCAGTCCCCTATCAACATGTGCACGTCTTCGTTAGAACGTGACAATTACACTGAAATGTGACGCTCAGCGATTGACCAAGATTACCTCCCTAGATCGATTGGACAATTTGAGTGGTTCATAGATGCAGAAGCTTCGGCAAAAGGGGACATTTTCATGCACAATGTAAGTCCGTTCTAATTCACCAGTTATTAAAGACCTATCACAAGAGGCCAGCGGAATGGTGCTTGACTAGAAGATGCTCTTAATCTATTATGGATGGATTCATTCCCCCTGGGTTTAAAAGAAATTGAATATGTTAGTGGAATCCAAGGAATAGACATTCATATGAGTGAAATGGTAAATACAATGATGTTGTTGATGATGATACTACTACTATTGATGATGCTGATGATGATGATGATAATA
>VCCN01001534.1:34946-47507 GCA_006491835.1 Architeuthis dux
GGGGTGGATCCAGGAATCTTTTAACAATTACCCCCCCCCTGCATCGTAACCATTTGTGAACTGATTTTCATTCATTTATTTAGTGACAATGGTGTTGGTAGAGGCATGCACCCTCTCAGTGCTTTTTGGTTCTTTTCATTTTCCAGGACATTCTCCGGTTTATGCTCTAAGCATGTGTGTGCATGCTTTAACCCGAGCCATTTGTACAATTCCCAGTTCATCACTCTCACTACCCTGTCAATGTGTCTTTCTATTCCTTTTGAGCCAGCTTGCTAGATTCACTTATGAGGTGCTCAGCCGTTCCATCTTTTCCTCCACAAAAGTGGCATTTGTTGTTTTTTTCTGTTAGAGACCGTCAACCAAATCTCTCACCAAAACTGTCAGCACAGGTTTCAAGCCAGTCTGGCTATGTATCACGCGTTCAAGCCGCACCAATGGAGCTAGAGGGCTGCAAAGCTAAACATTTACTCCTTATTATATCTAGAAAATTTTCTTTTTTGTTTTTCAGACTTTTTAGTGATCCCTGTCCAATTATTGATCACCCCCAACACGACATGCTGCCAAAAGACGTTAATCACGTGATGGTTGCTATTGAGTGACTAATTTCTATTACTTTTTACCTTTTTTTTTATCGGGCTGAAAATTTAAACATTTACTCCTTATTATATCTAGAAAAAACGTTTGTGGGGTTTTTTTTCACCCACCCCCTCAAAGTAAGTTTTTAGTGATAGGTTCAGTTTACAATCTAAGTTTATGCTAAATTAGTCCCTTTTTTTAATTCGTACTTTATTTTAGTGAAAGGCGAGAGAACTAACATTGATCACCCATTTTTTCCAAATTTGTTTTAATTGATCACCCCCTCTGCCAAAAGACGTTGGTCACGGTTTCTATCCCATTATCTATTCATCTTCTGTTGCACCTCAACAATGGATTTGACCAACTCGCAATTCCTCGGGGTTAGGGTCAAAAGTAATTACCAATCAAATGTGCGGTTAATTGCAAAGCCGGATAGTTTCATATATTTGGGATACAAAAATCAAAGGTACAACAGCGATTCATGGTTGCATAAATATTTAAGATAATGGCTTTGTGTGCAGACATATGAACGGCCACAAGTGACGATGTACGGCCTTTTACAATAATAGCAATGATGAATGAGTCATGTTAGAACATACTAATACCGGCGACCTTGTTCAGCCATGCTTATAAAAATCGAATGGCTTTCTAGGATACCGAGCCTGCAAGTAAAACTAAATGGTATTGAGATCAATAAGAGAGTTGTATGTAGACAATATATCAGGCAATGGTAGGATGGACAGAACACGAGTTGCAGCGAATGATAAGTACCCAACGAACAATTTTTAAAAGTTGATATTTCCGTTTTCTTAGAGCTAGTTCTTTTTTTTATTTTGAAGATTGAATACTCTGCATTATGATTCGTAGTGTTCAAGCTCAAAAATAAAATAAGACTGCGCATTGTAGCTCTAGAATTAACGAAAGCATCAAGTTTTTAAAAACGGTTCGTTGGGCATTTATCATTCGCGGCTACTCATATACAGTATTACGCCTCTGAGCGCCAACCTGTTTAGCGCTGATTCCCTGGGGCGTTCTTTTTTCTTTCAAACATTTTTTTGTAATAAATTTAGTAATGTTAAATTTCCTAAATAAATAATGATAAAAGACTGAATTGTGGACAGTCTCCAAAATAACTGCATAGTGCAGACTTTGGTTAAGGTGGCATGTGTATTAGAATATATACATACACAATAATTTATCATGCATCGATATACATCGTGATATTTCGCCAATTCTGGAAAGTAGCTACCAAAATGAGATACACAGCACTAATACATACTAACTTGTTGAGGGCCGATAACGACATCCTATATTTTAGAATGATTGCAGGCACAATCACTATTTATACT
Organism: Architeuthis dux; assembly: GCA_006491835.1. Lineage (NCBI taxonomy): Eukaryota > Metazoa > Mollusca > Cephalopoda > Oegopsida > Architeuthidae > Architeuthis > Architeuthis dux. The sequence continues at coordinate 36,872 of VCCN01001534.1, forward strand.
GTGTTATAATGACCCCCGTATAGCGCTGCATTTTTTAGGGGCGTATCTAGAGCGCTAACCTAGGTATTACTGAATATAGGCTTGTGTGTGTGTGTGTTCTCGTGTCGGGAAATACAGAAAGATTAGTTTACAACAATCACTAACCAATATGTGTTTTAATTGAAAACTATTGTATCGTATGTGTATATGGATTTAAAGGAATAATTTGACATATTTTAAAGTATGTGTATTTTTCCTCCAACCAAGGGTATCTTTCCTCCAACAATGTCTATTTTTTCCTCCGACCAAGTGTATTGTTCTCCAATCAAGTGTATTTGTCTTCCAACAAAGTGTATATTCTTCCAACCAAGTGTATCTTCCTCCAACCAAGTGTATCTTTCCTCCAACCAAGTGTATTTTCCTCCAACAATGTCTATTTTTCCTCCAACCAAGTGTATTTTTTCCTCCAACCAAGTGTATTTTCCTTCAACAATGTCCATTTTTTCCTCCAATTAAGTGTATTTTTCCGCCAACCAAGTGTATTTTCCTCCAACAATGTCTATTTTCCTTCAACCAAGTGTATTTTCCGCCAATCAAGTGTATTTTCCTCCAACCAAGTGTATTGTTCTCCGATCAAGTGTATTTTCCACCAAGTGTATTATTTCGTCCAACCAGGTGTATTTTCCGCCAACAATTTCTATTATTTCCTCTAACCAAGTGTATTTTTCCTCCAACCATGTGTATTTTCCTCCAAAATATCTATTTTTCCTCCAACCAAGTGTATCTTTCCACCAACCAAGTGTATTTTCCTCCAACAATGTCTATTTTTCCTGCAACCAAGTGTATTTTCCTCCAACCAGGTGTATTGTTCTCCAATCAAGTGTATTTTTCCTCCAACCAGGTGTATTTTTCCTCCAACCAAGTGTATTTTTCCTCCAACAATGTCTATTTTTTCCTTCAACCAAGTGTATTTTCCTCCAACAATGTCTATTTCTTCCGCTAACCAAGTGTATTTTCCATCCAACCATGTGCATTTCAAACCGGTACCCAAATCGACGCATGGCTGTAATAACAAAACCACCCACACTTCTCATTTGTCTCAACATTAATTACCTGCAAGCATATTTTTCAGTATCAACTTCATCTTTTCTTAGCAACTATTACAACGCAGAAAAATATCACATTCAAATATTAGGCCCACCTTTTCTTAGTCATGAAACGTGGCATATCTAAATACAGGAAATATTCAGATCCGTGAACATCAGGTCCGAAGTTCGGGGAATTTGAACAGTGTGCGCCAACCGAATATAGTACGGACTTTTGCCACTAACCTTTATGAGCACTTCTGCAAACAATAGGCAAGGGGACTACATTGAAGGAACGGTGGAAACTATGTGTTATGGTAAATAATATTTTTTGATGGTGATTACCCGAACTTTCGGATCGAGATATGTTCAAATAAAAATAAAACAGGTCCGGTTAGTCACTCAATAGAAACCCTCACATGACCAACGTATTTTGGCAGCATGCTATGTTGGGGGTGATCAATTAAAAAATGGGAAAAGGGGGTGACCAATGGATGTTATTTCTCTCGCCTTTTGTTGGGCAGTGATCACTAAAAACGTCTGAATTTTCAAAAAACAAACGTGAATGCTGCCAAACTATGCATCGATTTAGCATAAACTTACATGGCAAATTGAAAACCCCACTATAAACCTATTTGGTCGGGGGGGATTTTCAAGATGTCAAGATTTAGATTTATTTGTACGGCATGTACGCGTGATACATACATAGCCAGCCAGCCAGCCAGCCGGACCAATGGAAAACTGAAGAAACCTATGTTGACAGTCTTGCTGACAGTTTTGGTCGATGGTTTCTAATTACAGTAGGCAAGGGGATTACTTCGAAGGAGATAGTGGAAACTAGCTGTTATGGATAATAATTATTTTATGGTCGTTACTTTTGGGTAACACTTCGTATTTTTTTTATGTTCTTCCAGGCCTCAAATTATGGACACGGTGAGATGAGTTCAAACTCCAGCTGAGACACTGTGTTTACTTTGCACTTATGCCCTTGGGAATGGCATGAATCCATCTCTCCCCCTACCTATGGGTAAACTAGCGCAGCGTGAAGTGAGTGACGCCAATTCGGATACCTGTCTGCTTCTAATTCTACTTTACATATAGTGGGGCGGATAAGCATAAAAGTGTGCACTTTGGGTTAAAAGCATGAAATTTGGTACTTATGTGTAGTTGCCCCTACTATTTATTTTTAGATATGGATCTAGGTCAGCAGTGCCCCCTGGTGTCTGTTGTTGAAGGTTCTTTTTTCAAAATGGCTAGCCAGTTCATATAAACACCCTATACGCATGATTTGGGGAAATAAATATATGGATTTAAAGTCAGCAATGTCTCTAGATATTGGAAAAGTAGATTAAATATTTATTTTAATTTTAATTTCAATTAGGCATTTCGTCCCGACCAAAAGACTCATGGGGTTAATCTTTTGAACTCTAACATTAAAGTTAGAGGCCTAATGCCTTGGGGTTTGTTTTTCAGTTATTAAACATTAACAACATAATGCAAACATTAATAATAATATAATAGAAAGAAAGGTCTGGTTGATACTCTCTTCAACATGGAATTATGTACAGAGATAGCTAACAGAGATTTTGCCATGTTTGATAAGGAGGACTGGTTTGTCCTCCCAAACAGCAAGGAACATCTTTACTTTGGTAGCAGTAGACAATATTAATCACAACCCGAGTTCCACAGCAGTAAAAATATTATTTTCATGGGACAAGTATATCCATGATGCAACAACCAACAGTTGAAAATGAAGGACCATTACATGTTATTCCAGTAATAAGTGAGACAACCCAGAAGAGCAAAAAGACCCAGGTACTTCCTGCATCATATGTTATGATATGTGTTTCCGGACACCTGGGCGGAAATGTAAGTGAACTTAGTCACCTCAGGAAGTAGGTATATTGCATCAGTGTTCAAAACAGGAAATGGGAACCGGTGATTGACACCGTGATGGACACCACGTAGGCCTTAGAGAAACTATAAAGCAGACCCGACACTCAAAGAAAAGCAGACATAAATCTCGACATCAAAGAAGAGACAGACATATTTATCTTCTCTGTGTGTAGCCGTAGGGCACAAGACCGCTGTCCCTGTTGGGGACAGACTGGCGGTTCTCCCTATCATCTCTCTCCTACGCTTCACCCTCCAGCCGACAAAGATGTATGTTGTGTAATAAAAATGTGTCCAGATATTTTTATAAGCAAGTCTTCGAGTTTCCTTTCTATCCAAGTCCAGGACACACCGCTATACAACACATACACAAATGTGCCTCCAGTTGTCCGACATAGGCATGAACCTACTGTTCCTTATGTAAATGGACCGGTTATGCCAGAGAACCTAGTTCCGGCTGTTAGATTGTCAAAGGAAAATGACTGGTTACATCATCTTAAAAAAAACTGAAGAAACCGGAGTTGACCAAAGAGGACCTCGTTTCATGGGATTGCTTACCATACCTCAGTGGAGCAAGATTCTCTACCCCCTACAACAGTTGTAGCCTGCATGTCTCTTTTCCTAGAATGCGCACATTCAGTCCCCATGATACAACATGCAATACACGTTGTTAAAGGCTGTAACTGGAATATATCTCAATCCAAGTCAGGTTCCAGTGTTGGTAATGGACCAACGACTATTCGCAATAACCAACACTATACAATGGAACTTCCCTGCTACACACAGAGAAGTGGATTATACATTGAAATTGCAGCGCTTAAGATCATAGGTAATTGGCTTGACAGCCAGCTCTCAGCCAGTGTTGATATTGCTACAGAGGTTGGGTAGCTGATTCCCTGTTGAAGGTCACACATGTAACATGTAATGCTGATTGAATTGAAACTTAATATTAAACTAACTCCTATTATTTAAAGTATCTGACTCCATTAAGAGTTACGGTAAAAACAATAACAATGATGAGTGGAAGCCCGCAAGTAAAGCTAGGATGCTGATTAGACTAAAGAGTAATAGTTAGCGATACGTGTAAGAAAGGATCTTTCTTTCTCTGACTGTTCCTGCAGTAGTAAAAGGGATTAAATACATATATGTTCCAAATATGCAGATTGCACATGGTAAAAACGCATTGATAATAAAGAATACAAATACTTGTCAACGATATAAGAAGTATATTTATTACAGAAGAAATAACAAAATGTAGTTCTCAGCTGATGAGAAGAAGAAGGAATAATGCATTTAAAGATTTCGTATACTACTTAGTAAAATGTATGTCCTTAGTTTGTTGAAAAATGTTAAGGGAGAGTGTGTGTGCGTGTATGAATGTGTACGTACATAATCAGAGGTGAGAGGCACGTCTCTGTGGAACAGTCATGGATTTGCCAGGGGATAGAATTGACTGAACAAAGAATAAAGGATAGCTGGTCTTCTTATAGTAAGAGGTGGGTGTTGGAAGTATGGCTGGTCGAGATATCGGCCGGTGAACTGGGTGTCGTCGAAAGTCCAAGATGAAATGTAAGGTGACAATATACATCGTTTTGCCAGACTTATTGTCTGCAAAGGGTATCAAGTTTCTAGTAAAATACGGTTTCTCGGAGTAAAAACTCCATTAATGATTCGACGAAACATCCTAAGCAAACCATGTCAGCTCAAACTAACTTTGTCCAGGAAGTGAGTGTATTTGAAGAGATGGACCCTTTCAAGAAAGACATTGATGATGTGCTAACAGTGGATACCAAGATCACTATGGATTCCAGTATCCACGGGGGAGTAGGAAACGTATACAACGTGTTCAAGCATATTGAACAATTCTTCAAAGAGAGGATTGTTGACAGAACAAAGGCAATTATAGATCCAACAAAGAAGAACAAATTCAAGTTGTTTTCCACAAGAAAACAGTCCTCATAAATAGAAGTACGTGAAGGAAGACTGCACATTGTTTTCCAGATTAAGTATTGCATGACAAATCAGGGAAGGAAATTGTTCTGACACCGGAACGAGTCTTTCAGGTTCAGACAGCTAAACAATAGTGACTTGACTTCTGATCAGAGTACAACTCAGTCGTGGTCGTCACAACTTTGTAAAAAGACAAATATTCTTCTTGAATTAAGCAATCTTCTGTTTCTGTCTCTGTCTCTGTCTTCCAGTGACCAGGTTGTGTGACTGACGAACACTCTAATTGTGGGTTATTTATGGGAAACAGAATACTGTCTAGGTCGTTCTGATTGGTACAAATGTTCCCACACGCACAACATACCGGAGAGAAGAACACATGAAACGTCTGTGTTTTTGTAATGTTGCGGCCAGGGTGCAATTCCCGGTGTCGGAACCATTCATATTTATGTGTGCAACGTAATAGAAATCTTGAAGACTTCTTCAAGCATGAAAACCAGCCATGAGCCCCCACCCCGAACTTGCCAAGTCTGGTGGCATGTGATCTGGCAACAGAGCCGACACACTTACAGCAGAACTACCAGAGTCAACCCCACAAGTGGCTGCACTAGTTTTGGATGGTACTGTCATAGATCAATTTGATGATTACACCAAGGCTGTGTTCTTACCATATATCCAACATCACCTTAATCTTGTGAACAGACTTGATATTGTGTGGGATGTTTACAACCCAAACAGCCTGAAGAAAGCAACAAGAGAGAAGAGGGGAATGGGAATAAGGAGGAGGAGTGGTCTTTCATCAAATGTGCCAACTAACTGGCAAATCATTCTTTGTGTCAGTGAGGACAAAACGGGACTCTTCCAAAACAGATTATAAGCACAAAGATAAAGAGGTTTACAGCACTTACGATGATCAAATAATGTCATCATCAGTGAGAGATGATAAGATCTCATTGAATTTTGCTCACGTGAAGAAGCAGACACGTGGAAAGTACTGCATCTTTTGGATGTTTCAGCTGAAGGACATACAAATATTATGGTAAGAACATCAGATACAGATGTGATGATACTCATCGTGTCAAACCTGCATAATATTCCAGCAAATGAAATATGATATCATTTGGTACAGTGAAGCATCCACAGATACATAGCATCACATGGAATTGCTGCTGGATTGGGTCCATCAAAAGGTCCAGCATTAGCAATGTTTCATGTATTTACTGTAAGTGGCACCACCTTGTTTCTTTGTAGGGATAGGCAAATGCAGAGCATGGGGCACATGGACTGTAGTTCCCGATGTTACTGATGAATTCCTGCTACTGACAGATGCCCCTTCAAGTATCCCTGACAACATTTGATTTGCTGGAGAGAAATGTTGGTTTTATGCATGACAGGACATGTAGATTGTCCAAGGTAAATGAGGCAAGACTGCATCTCTTTGCAAGGAAATCCAGAGCTTTGGAGTATGTTCCACTAACACAAGCAGCTCTTCAACATCATGTTCTTAGAGCAGTCTACCAAGGAGGACATGTATGGAGGCAAGTGCTGCAAAAGGAGCCCATACTACCACGCCCTGCCAACCGGAGGTTGGACAGAAAAGGATGGCTCATGGAAACCAAAGTGGACAACTATTGGACAAGCCCAAGACACATGCTATGAGCTGATACATTGCAACTGCAAAGAAGCATGCAAAGGTGTGTGCAAGTATTACAAAGCAAGGCTCCAGTGCACAGCTCTTTGCTACTGTGAAGGCAGCTGTTTCCAATACTAACTACATGTACGTACTAAAGCATATATGTTAATTTCCTTTTGAATTTTTATATATATGTTAAGCATTATTTCATAGGGAAAGTAGTTAAATCCCCATCTGTTTTGGCACTATGAACTACAAAATATAATGGTTACAGCTTTTGTTAGTTTTACTGGATAGGACTAATGATTTAATTATGTTTTATTATTTCTTTATTACAATGTTTCAATTTTTGCTTTTTACAATTTAAATAAATATCTAATCTACTTTTCCGTTATCTAGCGACATTGCTGACTTCTAAATCCATATAGTTATAGTTCCCAAAATCATACGTATATGATCAATATGATATGATTTATGATCAATATCAAAATATATGCTTATATGTTTAAAAGATATGGGTGTTTATATGAACTGGGCGGTTATTTGGAAAAACCCTCAACAACAGACACCAGGGTGAACTGCTGACCTGGATCCATATCTAAAGATAAACAGTAGGGGTAACTACACATATGTACCAAGTTTCATGCTTTTAACCCAAAGTGCACAATACAGCCCCAAATCTCTCCTTAACCGCCACACTAATATCAGAAACGGGTCAAGTAAGTAATACCGTGATATGTGGTGCCCAGGCAGGGATGACTGAAGCCGTAGCCAACGTAAGAGCACTACTTATTTACTTAGGCCTCAGATATTTCGGATCGAGATATGCTGAAAGGAAAATATTTCGGATCGATATATGAAAGGTAAAGCGTCCGTCTCTTAAGAGACAACTCCCATTGGAGTATGAACGGTTGGTAACAAAGTCTTATTTCCTTTCCATGTGTCAACTTAGTGATCCTTGCAAGTTTCAAGTATGGTCAAGACCAGGACCCTATTCCTACAAGTATTTTTATGACCCCCCCCCCTTGGCAAGATGCAAGTCCACCGAAGGGATACCTCCACTCTAATCACACAGCTTCTTAGAGTGTACTCAATTAGGTGCTGAGTGCACAGGGAAATGTGTCCCAATGAAGAGTTTTCCAAACGCTTCGCACATACCGGGAATCAAACCTTCTGCGTGCGAGGCAAACGTGCTAACCATTACACTATCCGAGCAGTCGAATCGATATATGCTCAAAGGAAAACAAAACATCGATACTTGGTCATCCAGAAAAGAAGGTATGTTTATGTAGACACCATTATTTTATTGGTAATCGGAGAACCGTTTGATACCAACCAATGTTTGTCCGAAAAATCTTGAACGTAATTATTGGAAATGAACTAATAAATAAAATGACCGGAGGAAATTGCATTTATAGACTAATCATTAAATACAAGGAATTTTTGATTTCTTACCTCTTTGTTAATTTCGCCATCTGCAAGATTTGGGTCATCAAGCCTATGGCATTTCAGAGAAAATGGAGAAGAGGTACAACTATAAGGGTAATTATACATTGAATAGGCCTAAACTAGGTCGCTACGTGTATCTAATACATTGAACCGGTGTAACTAGGTCACTGTATATGCCTAATGCATTGAACCGGTGTAAACTAGGTCACTGTGTATACCTAAAACATTGAACCGGTGTAAACTAGGTCACTGTGTATACCTAATACATTGAACATGTGTAAACTAGGTCACTGTATATACCTAATACATTGAAGCGGTGTAAACTAGGTCATTGTGTATACCTAATACATTGGCCTAGTGTAAACTAGGTCACTGTATACTTAATACATTGACCTAGTGTAAACTAGGTCACTGTGTATACCTAATACATTGTGGTGGCGTAAACTAGCTTGACCCTTTGAACATTAAAACACACGTACATGTCAATGCGTTTAATTACAAAGGATATAATTCAATTACAGAACAAACTAGAACGCACTCAGAGAGCGCATACCCCTGTGAACGCCATTGCCAGGGGAAGTAATTGTGCACTGATACCCCCCCCCCAAAAAAAAGTTTCTAATTTAATAATTTGTTCCATGCTCCATTGCACACCCTTCCACAAAATCTCATTGAAATTCATTGAGAACTTTTGAAGATATCGCGTGGACAGACATGGAATCTTGGCGATATTGTGTGGAGTGGACATGTAACTACGACGGAGGGGAGGTAATCTTGCATGGATCCACTCCAAGATTTAATGACCTCTACCGTACCCTATTGTCCACCCATCCAAGGAATGTAATTGAAATTCACTGAGAACCTTCCGAGATATCGTATGTAGTGTCATGAGCGTATACATAAATATACAGAACAACAACACAAACTAGAAAAATATCTCTCAATCAAAAAATAATTCCTGGACCCGCCCCAAAATGTAATCACTTCTTTCATAGCCTTATTATCCACCTTTCCAAACATTCTATTGAAATTCATTGAGAACCTTTGGAGATATCGTATGGGCAGTCATGGGCGTATACATAAATGTATGAACAGAAACCGAAAAAAGATCTCTCAATCAAAAAGGAATTAGTGGATTCGCCCCAAAATGTAACCAGCTCTGCCTCACCCCATTGCCCACCCTTCCACAAAATTGTACTTGTGGGCAGACAGACAGACGGAAAGACAGACAGACGGAAAGAAAGAGAGACGGAAAGACGCGACCGAATACATATATCTCTCCATCTCCGTTGGTCGAGGGAATAAAAGAAGTATTTAGAGTTAGTATTTAAGGTTAGTGTTCAGGGTTAGGGTTGGGGTTAGTGTGTAGGGTTTGTATTAGGGTTAGTGTGTAGGGTTAGTCTTAAGGTCAGTGTTCAGGGTTATTGTTTAGGTTTAAGTTTAATGTTTAGGGTTTGTATTAGGGTTAGTGTGTAGGGTTAGTTTTAGGGTTAGTGTTAAGGTTTAGTGTTTAGGGTTAGGGTTAATGTTTAGGGTTAGTGTTAGGGTTATTGTTTAGGGTTAGGGTTAATGTTAGGATTATATAAGTCAAAGCCTACGGTACAAATGAAAGCAGAAAACTTGTCATTATCGCGATGGTAGTTTCGCCGCTGAAGTTCGGAGAGATATATGTCTGGAACAGAGCTCTAGATGTACCAAACTGTCGCCGTAATTTGCGTTATGTCAAAGTAGCTTACGTCATCCATACAAAAATGGCGTCTTTAAAACGCCTCTTCAATGTATAATAACCCTAAAGCATTCATCTACTATGCATTGTTATTAGTCTATTGGGTTTTCCAAACACTCAGATAGACACCGTATTTACTCGAGTACAATGCGATCTCTAATATAATGCTACACCCCCCCACTTGCAGATAAAATCAGTAATATGCATATATGTTATCGCTTCTTTTACTTGATTTTTTAATATTAAATATCTCGCATTATACAACGCGTTAATACGATAGATAGATAGATATATCGATCGAGATAGAGATGGAGAGAGAGCGAGAGAGATAGAGTAAGGAAGGGAGAGAGAGATGGAGAGCATCAAATAGATAAATAAAGATGTATCATCATACTACTTATTTAGACTAATATTCTCATCCTTGTTGGATTTACCAACATATACATAGCATACTGTCGCTATTCCGCAAGGCCTGAAATATATAGGGATAACCTAAGAGATAGAAAAAGATCAACATAGATCAGAGGGATGACTAGAGTGAAGGATATTATACAAATAATTAAGCAGCAAAAAGGGAGATGTGCTGGTCTAGATGACAATAGATTGGGGGAAAGACTAATCGATTGGTGCACATGGGACAGTAAACGGAGTAGGAAAATACAAGACACAAGATAGAGGGACGAGATAGAAAGTTTAGCAGAGGTTAGCGCAAGATAGGTCGTCATGGAAGGATATGGGAAAGGCCTTTGTCCAGCAGTGGACTTATAACGGCTGATGACGACATAACATACGTGGCTAAACTGGTACGACGACATTGGAAAAGAGGAACTCTATTAAGGAGTTCCAAGAACCAACAAAGCTTGATGATATCACGAGGTATTCAACCAAACTTGCATTAATGACGGATTACTTCCCAAATACGCA
>VCCN01001534.1:107346-123014 GCA_006491835.1 Architeuthis dux
AGGTTTCTTCAGTTTTCAAGTCGGTCTGGCTGGCTATGTATTGTTCAATTTACAATCTAAAGTTATGCTAAATTGATCCGCTTGTTTTTTTGTTTTTTTAAATTCGGACTTTTTAGCGATCCAACAAAAGGTGAGAGAAGTTATTCATTGGTCACCACTTTTTTAATTGATCATCCCCAACACGGTATGTTGCCAAAATATGATGGTAACATGACGGTTTCTATTGAGTACCTAAGCAGACCAGTTTAATTTTACTTAGTTTTTCAGTTGCTTACCCATTGCCGTAGATTGACGGCCTGAGTAAAAGTTGCGATAAAAAGCAACTGAAAAACCAAGATGAAAACCAAAATATACAACAATACCTTGAATAGTGCGGTTTTGGAGTAGTACGGTTAAGGTATTGCTGTACAAATTAATGTAACTAAGTATAAGCTGAAAATAAAACACATTAAATTATAATAAGACCTTGAACAGTGCGGTTTTGATTAGTGTTGGTTATGATATAGTACGGTTAAGGTATTGCTATATAAATTAATGTAACTAAGTATAAGCTGAAAATAAAACACATTAAATTGTAATAAGACCTTGATTAGTGCGGGTTTTGTTGTAGTACGGTTAAGATATAGCTGTACAAATTAATGTAACTAAGTATAAGCTGAAAGAAAAAAGACATTCAATTATAACAAGACATTGATTAATGCGGGTTTTGATGTAGTACGGTTATGGTATTGCTGTACAAATTGATGTAACTAAGTATAAGCTGAAAGAAAAAAGACATTAAATTATAATAAGACCTTGAACCGTGCGGTGTTGAACTGTAGGGACCATTTTTGATTTGAACGAATTAACCGCACACTAACCAAGTTATACCTTTAGTTGAAAACCATCCATTTTTGTTATCTGAATCTACAGGGTTGACATAACATTTAAAAAAGTGAAAAGGGGAAAAGACGAAGACGACCGGTGGAGGGGTGTGGATGGGGAAGAAAATGTGTTTTATTGACTGTTGTGATGAAGATCGCCTTTGTTGTCATAGGAACGTTCACGTGGTTTTTTTGTATCGCCTCAGAGACAGTTGACTCGGACTCTCCTTCGGTTTGTAAGAATTGAATGGTGGGCGGTGTTCGGGTGTGGGGGGAGAAGGACGGGGACAAAAAGGTATGCATAGATTAATCAGTGGTTGTCGGATGTTGGCTGACATTCAGAATTTCTGCGCACGCGCCGTCCGACCGGTCGAGCGGTCGAACGGTAGGTCGGCCCGTGAGTCGGTGGGTCAGGTCAGGTGATTTGCAGGATGGACGGAGGATGGGAGACGAGGATGGTGGGGAAACGGACCGGTCGCAACTAATGAGAAGAAGACTGTTCATATTAACTGATCATTCATAGCTATTAAACATCTTCTCTGGCTTCCTTCATTTCTTCGTGCCTTCTTTACTTCCTTCCGGCTTTCTTCCTTCTTTCCTTTTTTCATTATGTCCTTCCTGTCTTCCTACCTTCCCTTCCTTCCTTCTTCCTTTCCTTCCTTCTTTCCTTTCTTCATTATTTCTTTCCTGTCTTCCTCCTTCCCTTCCTTCCTTCTTCCTTTCCTTCCTTCTTTTCTTCTTTCTTTCCTTTCTTCATTATTTCCTTCCCGTCCTTCCTTTCTTTCCTTCTGTTCTTCCTTCTTTCCTTTAGAGGACCATGTCATGTACAAATGAGATTTCTATAGTTTTTTTGACGTTTCGCCAGTTCATACCTGGCTTATTTAGAAAATGTGATGGAGATAGAAAACTCTTTTATAGAGTCCATACCTGATTTTTAGTATGGTGTTCCGAATGTTAAAATCACTTTTTCTGAAGAAGCCAGGTATAACCTAACGAAACGTCAAAATAAACTAAAGAAATCTCATTCTGTAAAGTGAGTTCTCTACATGGATCATAAAAGGATTATAAATTCAAACGATGTAATAAAGTTTTCAGCCACGAATTCCAAGATAGAGTGGCCTCGTCCATCAAGCGGAAATTGGCTTCATATATCAACGCCCTTTCTGTACAAATGTAAAGGAAAGATCCACGGTAATCACGTCGTATAAACAGATAGTGGGCCAATTTGACGGCTGAAATATTTATGTGTTTTCTACTGAAACCTCTGGTCGGTGTTCGAGCCCTGTTTAAAAATCAACATTTTTTTTCAAGCCACGCAAACCTACCACACTAGGGAAAATGGCTCCAGACAATCCGTTTACACCCTATAATATCCAGTAAATTCGTTAATATCTGTCAACGAATTTGTAAAGAGGATATGATTTTGGTCGCATCTGTTTTTTGTTTGTTTGATTGTTTGTTCATTTTTTCCTGTCCACAGGATATCTCCAAAAGTTCTAAAGAAATTTCATTTTCTGGAAGGGTTGACAATCGGCAAAGGACGAACTGATTACATTTTGGAGCGGATCCATGCACAATTACCTCCCTACGTCGTAGTTATATGTCCAGCGCTTTTCGTTACATTGATTTCCTTTTCAGCTTCTTCATATATGAATCAAAGAATATATGCAACAGTCAAAATTTAAACAGTTAACTACTCAGTCTCTGATCTATCCACTAAGTGATTTCAGTAAGTGATGTTTATGGTTACTGACAGCGGCGTTGACAGAGGTATGCTCTCTCTGGGTGCTTTCTAATTAGTTAGTTAGTTAGTTAGTCAGTTTTCTTACACTGGCCCCACATATATCAAGTTTCTCTGTCTCGGCGCCGGTTTGCGACATGTGACTAGACCTAGAGGCGACAAGCACCCGAAGTGGCGTCACTCACTTAACCCTGCGCTATTTTACCCATAACTTGGGTGGGGAGACGGATCCATGCCTTTCCCAGGGGCATTAGTGCGAAGTTAACCTCTAGGCCACTCGCACCTCCTCTCCCTATAATTCGTGTACTCGCAAAATCTGCATTACCTACATGATGTGAATTTCTATCTGCTGAGCTTATTTTCATTGTCAGCTTTTACAAACAAGATACAGTGAACTCTCGTTGTAACGGCACTCCTTCTAATGGCACCCGTTGTAACGGCACTATCTAATGACACACGCGTTCTAGCGACACGTTTGTTTTTGTATCCTCACAAGACTATATTGTCGGATATTATACCTCTTCCCGAGCAAATCAAGAAGTAAACAATGTGCATGCCGTATTTTTTGATCCACCTGTTTTAACAGCAAATCTAACTATTATTTCAGAACTCTCCGAGATAACTCGACAACTGGCCATTGTACGAAGTTGACATTCGCCAGATATATTAATAATTACACAAGGCATTGCAATGTTTGAAGTTGTTTGGATTAGCGGTTCTCGAAAAATCTAATAAAAATAGATGTGACCAACAGATTATAGATCTTTTATCTAAAATTATACATCTAGATTTAGATATAGAATATCTAGATTGGCAATAGATCCAGCTATAGATATAGAATATCTAAATTGGCAATAGATCCAGCTATAGATATAGAATATCTAAATTGGCAATAGATCCAGATCTAGATATAGAATATCTAGATTCGCAATAAATCTATATCTAGATATAAAATATCTAAATTGGCATTATATCTAAATCAAGATATACAATATCTAGATTGGCAATAGATCTAGATATAGATATAAACTATTTAAATTGGCAATAGATCTAGATCCAGATATAATATATCTAGATTGGATAATTCTAAATCTAGATATAAAATGTCTAGTGGCAATATATCTATATCTAGATATAAAATATCCAAATTGGCAATAGATCTAAATATAGATATAAAATATCTAAACTGGCAACACTGAAGAGAAGTAAGTGAAATACTTCGAAGCATTAGTTTCGTACGACGTACGGAACATTATTGTATATGAGTATTATTGCAGGCTGCTCAACACACCATGAAGTCCAGTGCATTCCAAACATGCACCTTTGGAACGGGCATGCCCTAGTTCGTTATAACGGCCAATTCATTAGACTAGGGTGCCGTAATGACGGGAGTCTATTGTATCAGGTACTACCTAAAATCATCACTTTTCGATAACCTCTTATCCACTTTGTTTTTAAAGTTAGAGACTTTTGTGCGTCTTTGTTCTGATTGGCTGTAGGACAATTCTTGCTAACTCGATAAAATCTTGCCAAATTTATTTTTGAATCTAATTACCTTTTTGATAAAAGCAGACGATGTGATTTGGAAAGTTTACAACTTGTTGATCAGAAATGTTAAAGCGACATTTAATGTCGCTGGCAGTTTATTTTATTTGTACAAGTCTGGCTTTTTTTTTGAAGAAGTAACAGCGGCCATTTGCTTTTTTTTTCTTTGTAGGGGGCTTGATTTTTTTCTTCTCTTGAATGTAAGGCAATGAGCTTCACAAATCTGTATGTATAATTCGGTAGTGTCTGTCTGCGTGTTTATTTGTATGTTTGTCTGTCACGCTATAGAAAGCACCAAAACATGGGAGCAGTCCAACCAAATTTGGCATGCATACTCAATGGGGAAGGTTTTTAAATAAAAGGTTTTTAGATTTTTGGAATAATACATAATATTGTGGGATCTGCGTTCGCTCTCACACCGATAATAATGATCTGATTTCCATCTACATATCTACCTATTTATCTCACTATAACTCATATATCTTTTGTGAAATCTACGTAAAATGCTGAATACCAAGGTTCTCGTTTTGGGCGGTAACCTTTTAAAACCCAACAAATACAGATTGACAAGATACACCGTTGGAAAGCTGAGGGAATTCTCTTTCTAACGACACACACACACACACACACACACACACACACATATATATATATATATATGTGTGTGTGTATATATATCCTTCATGAATTAAATCCACAATTTTGCCTATAAGGTATACTTGAAATTTCCTTGTAAAATCCTGAAATACCTATAAATTAATTATTTTATGGTAAAATAAAGTGTATTTTTGATTTCCTCAAGTCGGCCATTTTGTTTCATGCAAATGAGGTAGTTCTTCATAACTCTTTTCTTGGAACCTCTTTTTTCTGAAAGAGCACATCCTAAGGAACATTTACCTACCCTAAATATAAAAGCATGGGGGTGCACGGTAGGCCCTGGTGGCCCACGGCCTAATAGTTCAATTCCATGATCTATTAATGGGGCTAAAGGCCCCATTTAGGCCGTCCACATGAACTAGGTGAAAATTCCATCTAGTCGAACGAATGTAGTTTGAGGAACATGTAATGCTGATGTCGTGCTTCTAAAACTGATCAATCTTTGATGATATATGATATGATCGATACGAGTATGGCAGCTCCTAGGAGAGCACACTGTCATGTGTCCTACATGGAGCAGCGCATGCTTGAGAAAGGACCTGTTGCGCAGTCCGTACCTTGCTTGGTACGATGTTTTGTTAATCGGCGGTAGAGCATAGACCGAGACGGCCGCAGAACAATCCTGTTGCTGCATACGGCACCTGGTATTCCCAGACGTTTACACATCCATGTAATGACCAGACTCGACGTCCCTTAAGTTCGTTGATCTTATGAGAACCGGTGTATCCAACGTGATCTGGCCGTATATAATCAATGTTTAGGGTTCCACTTAGGGTTCCATTCGCTGTGCAACGTGTCTGCCAAAATGTGTCTGCCAAAAGCAGAACCAGTGTTCAGTGAAGATGAAAGAGAACTACGTGAATTTCATTTCCTATTTCCTTTTGAAGAACAAAGTTGCAGTTCCGTCAGACGCTTGTTTTGATCTCTGATTCTATTGAATTCCTGTTCTGCAAACGAGCAATTGACGATCCGGAATGAGAGTTTTTGTCAAACTCCAAGACAAGTTCAGGAGTTGAATTTACTTTCCAACCGTGACAAGAACAACAATTCACACCAACATTTGGGGTTTAAACAGATATGTAAAATTCCCCGAGTGGAGTTTGACCCTGCAGCAGCCAGGCTTGTTTCTAAATCGTTTTGCTCATTGTCAAGCTCCAAGACAAAGTCAGTAGTGTTGACCAATTCCAAGACAAAGTCAGGAGTTGACTTTACTTTCTTACCATGACAACAACAAGAACATTCCTCACCAGAATTTGGGGTGTAAATCGATATGTAAAATCTCCATTCTCCTATCGTGATTTGAACTCACGACCTAGCGTTATGCGAGATCGGGGTGCTAGCCCAACGCCAAAGATGGGCTACATTTCAATGCTAAAGGACACTATCTGCCCTGCTATATACCCATAGCTGGAGAGAGAAGAGATGGGTGCATGCCTTTCCCAAAACCATTAGTGGGAAGGGAACGCAAAACCGTCCCAGTCGGAGTTTGAACTCTGTTCGCCGATTCCATTTTCCGCGCCGCTAACCGTAAGGCCCCCCCGGATAATTGTCCCCTGGATAATTGCCCGCTTGACAATGTGGAAATGAACTAGTTGGCTATTGTAAATGATCACATCAATGGGGAAATAGTCCAGGGGGAAATTGTCAATAGTCATGTATCTAGGGATGGGGGGATTATCCGGTGGGGCGGTTATCCTATGGGTACAATTGTTCCGGGGGGGGGGGAGTTGTCTTGATAGCCTTCTGTCCAATGCTATACGACTGAGCTATGTTAGTGCAGCACAAACCGCTTTTAATTGTAGGATTGTATTTTGGGAATTTCGTATAATCCAGATATTTGCATTCTATTGGTTCAAGTGATATTCAAATTCCGGTCGAGGCTGCTTACGTTCGCTTTGCACTAATGTCCTTGGGAAAGGCATGAATTCATCTCTTCTCCCTCAGCTATGGGTAAAATAGCAGTACAGACTGGGCTCTCTAACCTTGGGAAGGTAACCAGTCTAGGAGAAAGACAATTATGATTCCGAACCAGGGAGTGAAGCCCCCTGTAAGGCGGTTGGATACAGACTTTGACGTCCTTCTGGCAGCTCCTGCAGCCAAGCTGATGCCAAACGTCTCGCGCTCCGCTTTCCTTCGGACTACATCAGCGAGACCGAGACTTGGATTCTGTCGACTGGGCATCTCCATACACTTCGCCCAGGCTTGCGCCCTGGAGGAGTCGCTTCAGTGTCATTCCATTGCCTATAGAGACAGAAAGAGATATTCCAAAATATACACTTGGTAGTGTTGTATACACTTTTACACTATTCATGTCGCCATGGGTCGTCTCGTCGTTGGTTGCTCACTTGCGGGAGGAAATGCTGAACTTGAGAAAGAATGAAGAGTAAAGAGTGAGATAAGGGGTGCCGAGAGACTGTTCCCAACAAGGGAACTTGGTCTTATGCCTTCCCAGTCCTAGGCGGTCTGCCTCCCCGGCTGTCTCTGCTTTCGGTTCTGAGTCCTCTGTTCGGGTCTGAGTTTTCTCCGTCTCTTCTGCTTCCTCTCTCTGCTCTGAGCTTTATAGGGTTTCGAACGCCCATGCTGGTATAATTTCCGGTTTCCACATTCTGTTTTTAGGACACCTACGCATTTCCTAAGGTGACCGGGTCACTTCCACACAGGTGTTTGGCGTGGTAGTATATCATAACATGTGCAATGATTACAACTGTCTGACTAGTTTACATAGAAGGCACTTATTGTATTTTGTAGCACATAAGACGCATATTTCTTCAAAATCTCACCCTTCACGCTGAATCCTATATGGTAACGGCCAGGCTTGGGGTCAGTTTGGGATCTATGAATTCCTGTAGTTTGATGATCCAGGCAACTTTAGAATTAATATATACATGGTCTTATTTTATTATACATCTTTGTTCAACTGTTACTGTTCTATACTCCTTTACACTGTTCTGTCGCCATGGGTTGTCTCGTCGTGGGATGTTCACTTGCGGGAGGAAATGCTGAACTTGGATAGAAAGGACTCGAAGACTTGGTTGTAAAAATATGTGAACATATTTTTTATTTCTTTAGTTACATTTTGTCGGTCGGAGAATGAAGAACTTGGTCTTATGCCTTCCCAGCCCTAGGCGGTCTGCCTCTCAGTTCGGGTCTGAGTTTTCTCCGTCTCTTCCCTGAGCTTTATGCTTGTGTGTTCAACATCCTGTTTACGGGATGCATATTTTTTTAAGGTGACTGGGGTCACTTCCACTTCCGCACAGATGTTTGGCCCGGAAATGACCTTTCATTACAGTATATCATAGCAGTAGGAAGCTCGTCTCGCTGTGGAGTAAAGCTTAGCAAGTTAGTTTCGAAAAACAATTATTGTGCAAGTAGGCACATCTATAAATCCGCAGCCTAATGATTTTTCAACATAATCTCCTTCCTTGTCAATGCACTTAATTTGGTGAATATTAATCACATACACTGAACATTATACAGTGAACACTTCAGATCAAAATTCAGCTAATACCTACGTTTCAGGCTACAGCGCGAATTCGAATCTCAGTGATCGCTCAAAATGTGGCCTTGTGCCGTACTAAGTTTAGTAAATACTAATACTTAATAAACATGGGCGCTTTAGCAGTAGTAGTAGTAGTAGTAATAGTAGTAGTAGTGAACAAGCTAGTCTCACACAATCTTACTGTGAGTTCGATCCTCGCTGGGTGCATCACATTCGAGTTTTGTGCCGTACTTAGCTAAAATATCAATACACATAAGTATGTTGTGTGTGATGGTTAACAAGCACATCTGGTTGATCGATTCCCTACAGTATTGAGCAGGGCCTCTGAGAAGGGTGTGCAGCCGGTACGGTATCCGGCATTTTCATCGAGCGTAAGATATTCGCAGGAATTTTCATAGCAGAAATGGCTATTTCTTAGACACTTTTTATAGCCGAAACGAAACGAAACGATAAAGTCAGCTTAATCTGTTGTCGCTGATTATCAACATTAAGACGTTGTTTGTCAATGAAATTATATTCATCTGATGTCGCTAACATGAACATGGACGGACATTTCTGCGTGAAATCGACACGTGTGACATTTAAAAATCTGGCAAAAATCAGCAAATTATTCGATTTTAATCAAATTTTCGATACTTATTTATTAAATACGAATTTTTAAAAAAAATGTTCCATTCCAAATTTCGCAGAAGAAGAATCTTTTGTCATATGATTCCTGGCAGATCGATTCCCTACAGTATTGAGCAGAGCCTCTGAGAAGGGCGTGAACAAGGTCAGGTATCCGGCATTTTCATCGAGCATAAGATATTCGCAGGAACTTTCATAGCAGAAATGGCTATTTCCACCTTTTATTAATAATACTGCTCTCGTTGATTTTTACACATGTTACAGATAGATCCCTGGAGATACTAATTATTTTTACCTTTTTTAGAATAATATCCAGGGAAATCTGGAACGGAACTTTTAATTTGGGATTTAAAAAAACGGGAAAATTAAGTAAAATAATTTTTTTTTTCAGCAAATGTTCAGTTTTATTCGATTATTTATAATTCAGTCTTTTGATCTGTGAAAAAAATATTTTTTCACTCAATATTTAGAAAAAAAAGAAGATTTTTGCCCTATTAGAAATTATAGAACTTGTTCTAACTTGTCGTCTGGGTCAATCAAATGCTAAACCCTGAAAAATGAAAATAGCTACGATGCTCCCATAGTGGTAGATTTATACGAACAACAAAACAGAAAATATATTAAAAATACAGGCGGTAAATATTTCTTCATTATCATCATGCTATATTTAAGTATTTATATTGTAATAATATGTTTATATAAGTTTCAGTCTGACCAATATATAACATTTATAAAAATCTATAAAAAATAACAAATATACATTTTAAACAATTTCTGGTTTGATAACCAGCGACACCAGATGGACGTTTCGTTTCATTTCGGCTATAAAGAGTGGCTATTTCAGCTATGAAGATGAAGGGGGCTGTGTATCGAACCTTCTAAGTCGATACGATATATCTATTAATAGAATAGGTCGACTCTTTCCTTTACCATCGGGCGAATATAGCATGACGTGCTAAAAAGGTTATAGCAGATTAAAAAGAGGATGGCTAAAGGACGTGCAGTTTTTGTGGAGGGCCGAAATCAACTTTGCACCACCTTATAGAATTATTCTCGGAGGCCCTGGTAGTAAATTCGATCTTCATTGAGAGTCCCACTTCTGTGGCCTTGTACCAGACTAGACTAAGCTTATAAAAGGAAAGGGAGTCTCGCCGTGGTTTAATAGTTAGAAAGCTGGATTCCATTTGGTTTTTCTAATGTATTCTATGATATCTCCGACAACTGTTTCATTTCTAATATAATGTGCTGTCCTCTGATTTCTCCATGTGATGTTAAGTATGGTCCTCTCCAATGCACATTGCATTGTTCTTAGTTTGGAAACCAATCTTTTGGTTAAGTTCCATGTTTTAGCTCCGTAGGTGACTATCAAGAGGACGCGGATCCCGGGACAACTACCCCCAGGTGTAGCATAACGGGGATGGTCGATGTAGTTGTTGGTGTATTTACATCCACAAGTCTCGGCATCAATTTCGGACTTGTTACGAAGCGGGTGTGTTACCGCTTTCATTATATGCATGTGTGTGCGGATGCACCCTTGACTGTCCATCGCTATCCATCAAACCATTCGTCTGGAACAGGGCGGCAGTTAGGAATGAAGCTCTGAAAAGGATTTTCATAACTTCGATGAGACAGCTGGTTTTCATCCTTGATATTAAACGAAGTCCCTTTATAAAATAGAAGCATATTTATTTGTCCTTCTCTCGATATCTCCAGAGACGGGATAATGAGTTACGGTTTGCAGCGCAGAAATGCAACTAGTTTTTCATTTTACATAAGAAAAACAAATGGTGGCGAACTTCAAAAAGTAGTACACTTCTTTAAGAGATGAGACGTTCCCTGCCTCTGGACCCGAAGGTCAGAGGCGGACTGCCTACCACTACCTAAAGATTCTATTAGTCTCTCTAATGTTCTCTCTAATGTTTTCATATCCGGTTACAATCCAAACATACACACACACTTAACAGCTTGCCCTCTTGACACCCACACATACGCACACACACACAACCACACAGTGCATAGTAGACATCAGAAACACACACACACACACTTTATATACAGGAACGCAAATATCCTTAGTAATTAAAATATCCATTCAGAGATTTCTAAGGCACAGCGGGTGAACTTTTAAATGGACAGCGTGCAGACATTCAGACTAGAATGAGCAGTTGATATCTTAGGAAAGGTCAATAGCTTAACCTTTTTAGGTCGATCACTTTGAACTGGTTTCTTAGCTCTCGGAAAGGAACAAAACACACTTACACACACATATAATTACATAGCGAAAACGTGGACAAACGAACACGCGCTTACACCCTCGTGATGTATAATGACCACTACCCATAGAGAGGACAACATTTTCCGTGGCCCTTACATTCCGTCTATTTTCTAACACAGGCTTCAATTTGTAGACCTAATATGTGAGTGTGCGCGTGTTCTTTCTTCATGTCAGTGGTTCTCAAACTGTGCGCAGAAACTATCTCCCAAGTTTTCCGCATAATCTTTTCCAAATATGCAAACACGTATTTTGAGCCTTGAACGTGTCCAGTACGGGTATTATGTCTGTCCTGCCTCCACCGCAGAGCTGCCAATCTAATGGTTTTATGACTAGCATTTGTGAGATCTCAACTTTTTTTATCAACAAATGAAAGGAAAATGGGATGACGAGTACGTATATCAGTATGCTGATATAACAGTTTATTCATTGACTACGGAAATGTTTTCGTCAATTCATTTCATTTTTACAGTTGGTGTGCCGCACAAGTCAAAATATATTTCTTAGTGCGCCGCCATACAATAAAGTACGTCGACTTAAAGAGATGGTGTGCCGCATGAGTCAAGATATATTCCTCGGTGTGCCATCGTACAATAAAGTTTGAGAACAACTGCTTTATGTGCATGACGATGTTTTGCACTTTCTGATTTTTAACTTATTACAAAGACTCTAGAAATTCCACGGTGCATTTTTGTACTATTATTATTTTATTATCAGTTTTACTCCAGCCTGTTATTGCTTTTCTTTTGTTAAAATCAGCGACCTGAGTTCAAACTCTGGCAGAGGCTGTTTATGTATACTTCACACTAATGCCCTTGGGAAAGGCATGGATCCATCTATTCTCCAGCCAGCAATCGGTAAAATAACAGGACTGACTGGGATCTCTAGCCTTGGGAAGGCAACTAGTCTAGGAGAAGGACAACTCTTATTCCAAACCAAGTAGTGAACACCCTTAACCCTGAGCAGAACACGGACCAATTTCTACTTGAAGGAACTTTATGTGGGATTATGGGTAGCCAAATTTACACACAGTCACGCGACTGCACCAGGATGTTCATTAGATGTCACTTAGTACACTTCATGAGTTAAAGGCAAGGATAAAATATAATATTATATACGAGACTGTGCAGATCAATTAAATTGTATGTGACACTTAGTACACTTCATGAGTTATAATCAAGGATAAAATATAATATTATATAAGAGACTGTGCAGATCAATTAAATTGTATGTGACACTTAGTACACTTCATGAGTTAAGATCAAGGATAAAATATAATATTATATAAGAGACTGTGCAGATCAATTAAATTGTATGTGACACTTAGTACACTTCATGAGTTAAATGCAAGGATAACATATAAAATTATATAAGAGACTGTGCAGATTAATTTAATTGTATGTGGCACCGGTATCACAGTGGGCATTTATGGGTTTTAAGGTGGTTTGATGCCCAATATAATGTCCTTCCGGCAGCTCCTGCAGCCAAGATGATGCCAGACGTATCGCTCTCTGCTTTCCACTACATCAGCGAGGCCGAGAGGGGTGGGGTCTGGCTACTGGGCCTCCCAGGATATCCACACGCTTCACCCAGGCCCGTGGAGGGGGGGGGGCATTCCAGTGGCGTTCCATTGTTTGTAGAGACGAAACGGCGGCCACATTGCTTTTTTTATCACAATTCTTCAATCACTAGAGCAAACATGACGAAGAAGCTAATTATGGCCTAATATGTACCAATGTATATTTATATTTTAATGGAATAATGAGTGTGTCGCGTAAGTCCAATATATTTCATAGTGTGCCGTCATACAATAAAGGTTGAGAACCACTGGTCTTCAAATCGATTCTTTTGCTGAATATGCCATTGGTGGAACAGTAGAAGTTAGAAAACATAAATTGCAAGAATAATTGATCAGAGTGTTGGACAAAATAAGTATAATTAGCTACCAAGATAAATGGAGATGGATAAATAGTTTATTGTGTGAAATTCAGTTTCATTTGTGCAGACTACATTGACATTTCTGTAAAGAATGAAGGATATTTCAAACTCTTATCTTATTAACAATTTCACTCTGTTTGGACCTATTGTTATGATATACTGCCACGGGAGGTCATTTCCGGGCCAACACCTGGGCGGAAGTGGAAGTGACTCCGGTCACCTTAGGAAATATGCATATGAGTGGGTGTCCGAAAACAGGATGTTGAACACACAAGCGTGGGCGTTCAAATCTGATAAAAGAAGACACAGGCCGCCACCTAGGACAGGACGGAGAAGCTCAGAGGACTCAGAACAGAGAGGCAGACCGCCTAGGGTGGACGGGAAGGCACGAGACCAGTGTCCCTGTTGGGGGCAGACTCGGAACAGAGACCCAGACAGAGATGCTCACTTCACCATTCACAATGACTGTTTGAGTTTTAGTAAAAAACGATTATTTTATTTTATTTTTTTTATTAATTCAAGTATTGCAAACCATTTTTATTAATTTGTGACTACTATTTACCCTCATCCTAATTTTTAGTTTGTTTAATCACAATTTCAGTAAGGACGGCACGGCAGTGTTATTGTTTTGGTTTTAGTAAAAAAAAGCGATCGATTATTTTATTATTTAATTTTCATTTAGACGAAGTATTTTAAACCATTTTTATTAATTTTTAACTACTATTTACCTTCATCTTAACTTTCAGTTTTTAAAAAGAATTACAATTCAACTTGGTTTTAATAAAAAAGCTATTATTATTCGTTCATTGTAAACTATTTTATACATTGTGATTTAAAAGAAAACTACTAAATATTAAGATGAGGGTAAATGGCAGTAAAAAATTAATAAAAAAGGTTTACAGTACTTGTGTAGCGGTCATATTTTCTCACCTAAGGATTTAGTTCACATAACTAACGCTGCATTCTCACAAAATCTATTTCGGAACACGAAAACCGGCTAAAGGCAGAAAACCCCTTTTTTACCATAACTCTTCCTCACAAAACCTCTCACTCTAACTCCTTTTACATATATGTGTATCGCTTTTTATTCTACCCTTTTCATTACAATGTTTTTATTAAATACAACCTTTTTTCATTTTAAATCTGACGTTTTGATTCTTTCAATTTCCTTGTTTGTATTGACCGCCAAAAACCAATATGACCGATTTCCTTCCTCCTCTTTGTGACCACGTGACCTCCTTCCTCCCTCACCTTCAGGACACCAACTACTATTACTGCTGCGGCCACAGTCCGCCATGACAGGTCATTTTGGCCATTATATTTTCACCGCTAATTTCGAATGTAGAAACGATCTACATTCTCTTGCAACTCAATTAACTTCTCCCTTCTTTAACATCTATTACATCCTTCAAAATCACAACCTTGTAGAAATCCCAATACTACAAATTGGTAACCTCTCCTACAACCAATTAGTTACTCCTCCGACTCTACACTTGATTTAATTTAAAAAATACCTTACCATGTTTCGACTTATTAAAGTGGCTTCACTCACTTCCCAAAAGGTCACCCTTCTAGGTATTGACCGGGCTAGATGCCGCTTAACTTCGGGTATCGCACCAGAAACGGTGTATCCAACATGGTCTGGACTTCCTTGATTAATTCGACGCATTAAGGGGGTATAATTTAGAAGCAGTGTTGAACTCAATTCTGTTAACGCCTGAAATCAGAACCCCACCCTCACGTCCTGCCAAGTCTCGGACGAATCTCGCCATTGCTAACGATAGGAGGAACCACTCGTTAAATTCCCGAGATGTGGTTTCCCAGACGAAACCATCCATTCAGGAAGTCTAAGATTAGACATGGACCCGCAGGGATGGAAAACATTGATTTCCATAAATGAATTGTCTCTGCATTGGAGAAAGTTTGCAAAATTAGAGGTTTGGTTCCTGACAATCAAAAGGTCCTCAGTGAATTTCGGTAGAAATTTCCGGCCATTGTGATTTGACCATCAATCAAGTTGTGAAATTTGGCATTGTTAAATTTTCTCTCGGGGAAGATTGGACTGTTTCAAAGTTAGTCTATTTTTCAATCTCCTTTCTTTCTTTCTTTCTTTCTTTCTTTTTTTTTACTATTGCATGAAATTTCTTTTTTTTTCTTTCTAAGATCAAGGAATAATAATGTATATGAGTGGCGGCGTATGATAAGTGCCCGACGAACCATTTTTAAAAAGTTGGCATTTTCGTTTATTTTTAGAGCTACAATGCTCATTCTTTTTTATTTTGAAGCTTGAACATTCTGCAATATGATTCATAGAGTGATCAAGCTTCGAAATAAAAGAAATTAAGGAATGTAGCTCTAGAAATAACGAAAATATCAACATTTTTAAATTATTCGTTGGGCACGTATTATGTGCAGCCACTAATGTTCATATCGATATGCATATAAAATGAACAATATGTGTATGAAAACAAAAATCTTTTTTAAATATATATATATATATATCGGTAATATTGGATGTATGATACA
>VCCN01001534.1:157432-170591 GCA_006491835.1 Architeuthis dux
AATATCATTCGTTTGCCTTCCACCCACTGGGCACAGACACACAGACACACAGACACACAATTGAAACACTATAAAGGAGAATGGGTGCAAAAAGAGGGAAGGCAATCTAAAGATCTTAACAAACACAGCGTTCATGTGAAAAAAGACAGAAAGAGTTTCACATAGGGACACATAAGTTGGGTATAAGGCTTGGGGCGGCTATTGAATTGAGAGAGTGTTTCTGAGTATGTGAGCGGTGCCCATTAGCACGATCTTTTGTATCTCAGCCAAAGATAGATTTCCTGGGATATTTCTTTAAGGTGTGTATCAGTCTTTTTTTTATACAATTATGTACCAATGTTATGATATGTGTTTCCGGACTAACTGACACCTAGACAGATGTGAAGTGAAAACAGGATATCGACTGAAGTTGCAGGTGTTTCAACGTGGGCCTAACGGCAGGAAGTTGGACTCAAACACAGCCGGTGTCCTGACAAACTGTCAAAGTAAAACAGGACGTTGACATGACCCCCAGAATCCGTGGATGGCGAAATCTGGAAATAACATACCATGCGTGGGTGTGTCGAAGCCATAAAAGAAACGGACGGTGTGGTCGAAGTTCAGACAGAGCCGAGCCGAAGCACGAAATTCAGATGGAGTTTTCCCTGTTGGCCCCGGACTGTGTGCCCTGCATCATCTCTCATTATCTCACCGACTCTGCGCTTCTATTCTTTGGTGCATGCAGCTGAATAAAAATATATATGACATTTTATATAAACACCGAGTTCCAGTCTTCTTTCTTTCCTGAACCCAGCGAATTCTTCCCGGCCTATATAACACCGTCTTTCACCTGAGACCTAAGGCAAATAAAGGTTTTCCTTGTGAAGAGCATTATTCGTTTACCTTCATTTACTTTCGTGTACCACTACCCAAACACGCACATATAAAACACTATAAAAGAGAAGGGAGGGAAATACATTTAAACAAATACAAAGTTCATGTTAAGAAAGACAGAGAGAGTTTCAGATAAGGACACGTAAGTTGGGTATAAGGCTTAGGAAGGGGGATATTGGATTGAGAGAGTTTTTCTGAGTATGTGACTAGGTCGATACACTTTTCATTCTTACTATTATTTCATTACTACTTTCATTCCATCTAATTATTGTTGCTTTTCATTTTATTAGTCTGGATCGATACATTCTTCATTATTACTATTATTTTATTACTACTTTTACTCAATATAATAATAATTAGTGTTGCCTTTGATCTCAACAGTCTGGGTTGATACACTCTTCATTATTAATCACCGCTACCCACAACAATGGTTTAAATACTATGAATCAGGACTTTTCACAGCCCTAACTGTTCATAGTAGAAACTTGAATTTTGCACATGCACTCCTCTCAATGAGTAGGGAAAATATTTCTTTTGTTTTTTTTAATCCCCACCCCAAGAATCGTTTTTTAGAGTGGGATTCAATATGCAATGTAAATTTATGCTAAATTGGTCACTAGTGTGTGCCCTCTTGATTTTCTTTTGAAAATTCAGACCTTTTTTAGTGATCACAGCCCAACAAAAGCGAGAGAAGTAAATTATTCATTGATCACCCCTTTTATCCAACTGTTTAATTGATCACCCCCAACACAGCATATATGGGTGGCGGTGAATCATAATTTCCTAATTATTATTATCATTATTGATTACTTTTGCTATCAGTCTATATTCCTGTGGTCTACTACTACTATAATTTAACTTTTAGGCTCCAGACTTGCGAGGGGGGAGTAATGAATCAATTACAGTTATAGTGAAGGTTGTACCCCCTTTGCCCTCATTCAAGTAATCCTTAATTGATCACCCCCAGCATAGCATATATGGGTGGCGCTGATTCATAATTTCCCTTGGAATGCTAGTTACTATTATTTCATTACTGTCATTTTATTTCTGTTATTTTATAATGCGATGTTATTACTAGTTCTTCTGCCTTTGGTCTCAATACTCTGGATCAATAAACCTTTAACTGTTGTCTAAGGTTATGGGATGTAGAACTGTCATTACTTTGTAATATATTTCCTCTTAATACCTCATTTTTGTGCTTGTGATCACTACGTTTCAGCCGATGCGTTGTCCGGCCTTCCTTGGGTATATGTCGTATTCTGTAATCTCTTAGATTAGAACCCCTTATCTTTCTACTAAATGTTTCAGATTCGCTGAAAAGATTTTCAGAACATAACAAATCTTTACAGCCTGGATTTGTATCTTATTCTAATATGAGGGGTAGCAAAAACAAAATTGAAAATAAACATTAACAGGATGGAACTTTTTCAAGATTACCGAAATACACCCGGGGAAAGCCGAACAACGCATCAACCGATACAGCAATGTATCGACTTGCGTCCGGGTTGCGTTCTGGCAGTATGGACGTAACTCGACCTGGGCGTAAGTCGACCATTATAAGGTGAGGTGAAATATACTGCACAACACAAGATACCATGACGCATACATATTTTCGTCTATAAGGGGTTTTAAACTTCTATATTGTAAATATATTTTCTATAGTTTTGAGAAGGGTCATTAATATTCAAATGGTTCTTCGGACGATTGAACTCCTTCTTGTTATTTGTGTTGTAAACACGACGTTTGGGCCGTTCCATTCTTCGGCCTTCTTCAAGTGTAAAATCCGAGTGTGATGGGTTAAACAGAAGTTATGTTTAAAGGGGGGTAGCCCTTCTATATTGTACTTACGCATTCCATGCCTTTCGGAAGAGAAAGGAACAAATGTCATCCATTACGTTTCTTTCACTAACTCAACCCAGCAAGGTGTCTGCTCTTTCGCCTCATCCTTCTCGTCTTCACCTGTCAGGAGAACTTTAAACAAACATGACATATAAACTGCGTTTTCTTTAGCAAGTTAACAATAAGATGACAGACACTTTTGTCATTCGCAGTTGAGACATAGAAATGCAGTGACTGAAATTCCCGTCATCCGCAGTTAATGGGTCTATGTATGTATGAGGACGTAACTGCGATCGGACGTAAGTTGGTTAGGCGTGAGTTGACATATAATCAAAAACAATGAAGATGGGGAGAAGAAATAAGTGGTAGCGCATGATAAGTGCCCAACGAAACATTTTTAAAAATCGATATTTCCGTTATTTTTAGAGCTACAATGCTCAGTTTTTTAAATTTATTTTGAAGTTTGAACATTCTATGAATCATAATGCAGAGTGTTCAAGCTTCAAATAATAAAAACTGAGCATTGTAGCTCTAGAAATAACGAAAATATCAACTTTAAAAATGGTTCGTTGGGCACTTATCGGTAACGCAAATGTATTTCTCTCATTGTATTCGTTAGCCGTCTATTTGTCTTTCATATTTATTTTCATAAGAAAAAGAATTATCACATTAGAATATTCTTAAAACTAGTTATTTTTTATGAAACAATCACAATATCTTTATTAGAATTATAAATTATTGTTCTTGGTAAAAGTCTTGTTGTCTTAAGCCAGTGGTTCCCATTGACCAAGAGGGGAATAAAAGGCTGT
The DNA here is from genome assembly GCA_006491835.1 of Architeuthis dux. Classification (NCBI taxonomy): domain Eukaryota; kingdom Metazoa; phylum Mollusca; class Cephalopoda; order Oegopsida; family Architeuthidae; genus Architeuthis; species Architeuthis dux. The sequence continues at coordinate 160,954 of VCCN01001534.1, forward strand.
TGGGTAAAAATAAAAGTCCAGTCTAGAGATAGGGTTTTCTGCACTTCTATCTATCAAGTCGAAGGCTCGAAATAAGCTCCAAGTTGAGAATGATTTAAGATGTGCTCTCTCACTAATAGATCCACAAATCGAAGAACTAGTCGCAAAAAACAAGAACAGAGATCACATTGATGTGTATATCAGTTATGATTGTTGTAATGAATTGAACTTTCAAATGATGTGTTCCTAATTATTTTCGCTTGTTTTCTTTGAGTAACAAATACACAGCAGCAGCTGTACAATTATGAAATTAAACTATTTCTTAGTATAAAGCTGTCTAATTATACGTAAAATAAAGTTATTATTTGAAATTATTCTTTGCTGCAACTTAATAAATGGAAGGAGGAATACTAGTAATCTTATTGACAAAGGTGGGGAATGATTTGGCCTAAACACTTTAAATACAAACTCCAAATATTGGAAAACACATACTGTACCTTAGTTCATAAAACCAGAGTTACTTCCCTTGGATTAGCTTCTGGTTACCTCCCTTACGTAAAAAATATTTCTAATTATCTCCCTTACACTCACAAACTACTATTTGTTATTTTTCAAGGGAGGCCACCTATAATTTTAATATTTTACGGATTTTAAATCAAGTTTTTATTTGAATGGTTTATTGGAATTAATTATCATTAAATATCTGAAAAATCACTGTAACAACAAAAATGAAGTGGTCCATATGTCAATTGGGGGAGGGGGCTCTTATTTCAATGTTAAGTTTTTAAAAGCAACAGTAGCCAAGCGCATTAAATGGTTCTATTAATAATAGCTTGATACAGACTTTTAATTTTGATATCTAATCAATATTAACATTTTGTTATTTACAAATTTAACCGATAAGAAAACTGTAAATAAATGATTGAATAAATAAATAAATTATAATCTGACATTTCCTATTGTTATCGTTCACATATTTTTCTTATTAATTTTATTAAAATTCTAAAAATCTTTTTTTAACCAAAAGATTATCGTATTTACTTGTGAACAATGCGAGACATTTAATACACAAAATCAAGGTCAAAATTGGTGGGTAACATATTCGAATGTAATAAAAACTACCACATATAATGTATTACTGAATTTTAGCTACAAAAATTACATTCGAGATCGTTTTGTACTCAAGTGAATAGGTTAAGTACGAAAATAACAAATGTTGGCTTGTTTAGCGGTGATCGGTGAAAACAGTCCCAATCATCGAATCAGTTTTTGACAGACGATTCGTTAAACTTTGCCAGAATCTCATTTGTACAGTTAAAACAAGATAAATAAATCCTCTTCAATGAAGTTGAGTATGTTTTAGAGATGATTTTAAAAATACTTCATAGGAAAAAAAATGGCACTAAATTAAAATACAGTCCTGGACCATTTATCCGGCTAGCTTGGGACGGAAGGTGACCCAAACTTTTGTTTTTTCCGAATTTCTAGAACGATGCTTAATATATAATTAAAATATAAAATAAACTATGAAAAGCAAAGAATGGAATTGTATTTATTTGTATTTAACATATACAAATTAATCCACTTCTAAAGCAGGGTATGTTTGATATTTATTAATACACTTAAAATTCTTAAAATATGTAAACAAAGAAAAGTAAAGAATGAAACTGTTTATAGCACCTACAAATTAATCCACTTGAAAAACAGGGTCTGTTTAATCAATATTAATCCACTAATCTACATCTGAAGACAATTCAACCAGGTCACGGAAATTAAAAGTAACCGCGGTCGAGTGTTGAACTACTATGAAGCCTACTAGATTGAAAAGTAACCAGTTTTTTATGACCAGTGTTCTGGTTTTTGTGGTTATCTGGAAGCCGGATAAATGGCTTTGAACTGCATACATTAATATATTTATCTATTTGTTAAAAAGGAAATTAAATTCACAAGACTGACACACAGCAGATCCATAAATTTTATTACAATATGAAATAAATACATTTGTATTATACATTTAGTATACGATATAATATATGAAAATTTGAAGGTGTCCATTAAAAACATTTCTCTTACTGTGACAAAATTCATAGAATTTTGCCTAAAACTCTACATCTAAAAGTAACTAACGTAGATGTTAAATCGTAATTTAGTCAACTCGTGTGTGAATAGATATAGATTTGTGGACAGTATCGTCCATAAATATGTACACCCCTACCACTTATTAATAGACATTTAATTTAAACCAAACATAACAGGATTTTATTATTCCTAGTGGAACATTACAAAACGGATATTATCAAGTATTATTTATGACCAAACTCAACAGCATTGAAACTCTGTTGCCAAAAATATTTGTCCGTAGTGTTGTACTCATCTTTGGACGGCAACATATTCATATTTTAGGCAACAGAGTTTCATGCTGTAGAGTTAGGTCATAAATAATACCTGATAATATCTGTTTTGATTATGTAATGTTCCACTAGAAATAATAAAGTCTTGCTATGTTTGGTTTAGAAGAAAATTAAATTTCTATTAGAAAGTGACAGGGGTGTACTTATTTATGGACGATACAGTATATTTGTGTGTGTTTTTCTACATTTATTTTATGTATGTAGATATGAATGCATATGTATGACAGTGCAAGAATGTCATGAGTTAGCATTTACATACCTTATACATTAATGGTTCTCAAGCTGTGTGCCACGGCACAATAGTGTGTCACAATAATCTCCAAAATTCCAGATAAGCAAACAAGTATTTTATTAGTACGGGTATTATGTCTGTCCCGTTTCGCCACAGTGTTGCAAATCTAGAGAAATCCAAGCTCTATACCCATGATCATTCAAAAAAGCCTTAGCTATTGGTCTTCTGCTTGAGATAAAACCAGCCATAAAGAATATTTTGTCTTGGTGAGGTGGTTCTCAAACTGTGTGCCACGGAACAATAATCTGCCACAATTATCTGCTGCGTAAATTTTACCAAATATGCAGATATGTATTTCAAGCTTTGAACGTGTTCAGTACGGCTATTATGTCTGTCCCACTTCCACCTCAAGGTTGTCGATCTAATGGTTTTATCACTAGATTTCTTGAGATCGCAACTTTGTTTTAGCGACAGATGAAAGGAAAAGGGGGGGTGAGTACATATATCAGATGATGTTGATAAAGAATGTTTCGTTCATTGACTACTGAAATGTTTTTGTCTAATTTCAGTTTTTGTCTAATTTCAGTTTTTGTCTAAACTCAAATATATTTCTTAGTGTGCCGTCATACAATATAGTTTGAGAACCACTGATATATATTAATATCTAGGTACACATTTACAGCGTACATTCGTGGTGTGTGTGTGTGTGTGTGTGTGTGTGTGTGTGTGTGTGTGCGTGCGAGCTATGAATAGTTCAATAACTATACAGTCTGTATACCCACGTCCAAGTGTGAGAAGGTATATATGGTGAAATAAATGTGTGTGTGCGTGTATCTTTGTATAAAAAAAAGATATTGCTTATGCTTGATTATTTCTGCTCAGTCTGTGGAGAAGAATGACTCGTGGATTGTTTTGCATCCATTCAATATGGATGAAAATCAATCCATAATCCAAGCCAAGAAGTTCATCTTTTCTTGACTTCGTTTTTAAAAAAAAAAAGTAAAAATGAGAATAATGTCTACCTCTTGTCTATAATTTTGTGAAGGGTCATTAAACTTTCAAAGAGTTTATCAGATTTCTTGCTATTTTTGTTGCTCACACGACGTTTCGAACGATCCATTCTACGGCCTTCTCCAATGTAGAGTCAGAAAAACATCTGCATACTAAGTCGTAAAGGTTGCTGTTATATAAGAAAGAACAAAAAATGAAAATCACGTTTTTCTTATTTAACAGAAACCTTAGGATGCAGGCGTTCTTTTGACTCTACATACGGATAGTACACCTGGAGAAGGTCGTAGAATGCATCGGCCGAAACGTTACGTGAACAGCAAAAGTAACACGAAGAATGAGTTCGATTGTTCACACGACGTTTCGGACGATCCATTCTTCGGACTTCTGCAGTATCCGTATGTAGAGTCAAGAAAACGTCTACATCCGAGATTGTAAAGGTTGCTGTTATATAAGAAAAATAAAAGAAATGGAAAAGAAAAAGTGTATGTTTGCTACCGGAGAAAAGAGTCTCCCTGGATAGTACACCTGGAGAAGGTCGTAGAATGGATCGTCCGAAACGTCGCGTTAACAACAGAAGAATGAGTTCGAGTGTCTGAAAAGCTCTTTTGAATGTCTTCTTTTTTTTGTCGGTAATTTTCTTTTCTCGGTTACCTCCCCTGCTATTTATATTGACTTTAATCTCTGTAGTTCACTACCACCACCAATACTGCCTTGACAGCGTTCATTCCATCCAATCAATTCAGCGTCCTCCTTTTACAACAACAGAACGTTGAATTCTATCACTCGTCTGGTCATCCCCTTAAACGCATAATATATACAAAATATTTTTGACTGTTTTTTGTTTTTTTTTAAACCATGTATTATAATGCAAATGCTCTCAAAACAATACTAGCATTTCCGAGTCATAAACAAAATGAAATACCTAAAAAGAACACATGAATGATTATTTTAATGTCTAGCTAAAAACCTGTCACACGGGCGGCTTTGCCTATAGATGTCTACCTTATGCGGTTAAAGAAAAAGATACAGATTCGGTTTAGTTAACCCGGCGGACACAAAATAAGGATTTGGTTTAGCATTATATTTACATTGTAAATCGAACCCCTCACTAAAAATCTTTTGAAATTCTCATAACTTAATAAGCTAAAAACGTGCTCTCGGTCCAATTAGTAACCATAGAACGTTTGGTGGCAATAGGTCTAGCCGTCCTTCAGTTATACAATGATCGATGGACAGCCATTTGGTGAATTATCGTAAGATAAGTAATGTTTTTGTTATGGAATAAAGAGTTACTTTTAGATAAAGTTATTTCATAATACTTTTGTTTTATTTCTAGTTTTAATACATCTTATTATTGCTGCTTTTTATCGCAACACTCCTGGTTCATGTACTCTTCGACCGATACAGATATACAACAGCGCGGAATCAGGAAATAAAGTAGATTCCAACGAGACTTTAATTTTAACTCGCATCCCATACATTGGGAGTCCGTCTTTCATGGACGTTGCCTTATCCACTTCAGACATGGAATTTGTAATTATTCTGCCAGCGCCATTTCCCGATTTTTTATGCCGTTTTGTTTTTCTATCTAGGGGGCTACCAACGGAATGAGATAAAAATAAAAGTCGTGGTGAATGCTTTTGGCTTAAGGGTTGAATGGGGATGTGTGATGCAAGATGGAATATAACGTCAGCTTTTTGTCGTTGTGTTTAATTGGTTTAATCAATCTCAATAAAACATTTAATTTTCTTAAACGACTGCGACGTTCGCTTCCCAGAATTGATTTTGAGATAATTCTGTTTTAATATAATTAGTAGCGGCTACCACGGACTTTTGGCAAACAACAACATATGTCGATAAAAACGTCTGAAACTTAAATGTAAGGCGGATAGTAATCTTATTGACAAAAGTGGAGAATGACCTTGCAAAGGTTTGGAATCACTGTTTTACCTAGACGTAGAAGTTTTAATAAGATGGAGAAAAACCTGCTGTAAAACTAGTGATAAAATAATAGCAATAAAAGAATAGAGCTCTAAAAGAAATTGTCCATGTTTACTTGACCGACATTTTATCTCGTTAAAAAATATAATTCTGATTTTCATAGCATGTAATACCGTGAGTGCAAAAAGTATCCAATGCATTGCAAAACGTTTATTTCAACATACTTATAAAACTTCGAAATTGACAAAATGTGGGTTTTGGTTGTATAGCCTTTACATTCCATGTTCAATATATTATTTCCTTTTTGTATCTGTTGTATGAATATTAATCTTTGGTCTAATTTTGTCAATTTTGAAGCTGTATAAGTTTTGTCTGAACTTTCAGATGAGGGATTATCATTATCTATAAGCGTTTTCGGGCTGTTGTCCATATCTTACGTGTTACACCTGAAGAAGACCGAAGGGTACAACGGTCGAAACGTTGTGTTCAAAAGACGAACCGGGATGAGGACAATAATCCAAAAACACTTATACATACCGTATAAGTATGGTAAAATACATTTTTGCTATGTATCGGATACTTTTTGCGCTCACTGTATTCATTGCTTTTGTTGAAAAGGAATAAAACCTATGTTCAAAGTTCTTTACATATCAATGAATATTTCATTTTTGATATTGTCTGAATAATAAGCAAAAAACAGCTTATGATAATCTTCTAAAGAAACTTCATTCGTTTGTATTCGATCAAAGTTTTACCATATCCCAAGATTTTGTTTCGAATGTTATAGTATGTAATAAACATACTTTTCATATAATATTATTATTTGGTTTGGGTCATAATCCTGAAAGACACAATCCCGAATGCCATAATCCCGAATGTTGAAATTCTGAAAGATCAGAATTCCGAAAGTTTGAAATCCCGAAAACCATAACCCCGAAAGGACAAAATTCCGCAACTATAATTCAGAAAGAAATAATTTTAAAATGTCCTTAAAATACATTTATTTACAGTTTTAAAAGGGGATTTATTTTAGAAACATAAAAGCAGTTTCTTTAAAAGAAAAAACTAACCCTGACCATATCCCATAACCCTACTGCATTCCATCGTTTTGTAGGGAATACCGTAAGCAAGAATGACATTCTTTGCTTGATATTGTATTGGGCGTTTTTCCCTCAATACAATATCAAGCAAAGGAAGATCTCTATAAACAACAAGATTACCTACCTCTTTTATTTAGTCTTTTTAATGGGATTTGGGGCTTTTGGAATTTTAGCCTCACGGGATTTTGATTCGGAATTATGGCATTCGGGATTGTGTATTTCGGGATTATGATCGACACTGATTATTATTATTATTATTAAAATTTGTTTGAATATTTGTTCTCATGATCTCGAAAATTCATAGCTATTAATAGTTTCAAAAAAAGATATTTGCCCTATGATACATGGTTTTTAAAATTCATAATATAAAAAAATAAAAAATAAACATTTTCCAAGATTTCCGTTTTTCACAAATAACTGCTGAACTCCAGATCAGTATTTGGTCCGGGCAATCTGTCAGGACAATTCACATCCATTGCAATATTCTCTTGGGCCCGTTGTCCGCGTCCCTTTTTTTTCTTTTTGGCAGCAGCTACTTTGTCATCGGCCTCTTTTTGGGCAGCTACTCTTGCTTGATGATCCTGTATAACAAAATTATAAAACATTATAATCAGGGTCGGCCTTACGAGTTGCGTATCCCGATTAGAAAACAATTTTTGCGTGACCCCAGGTCCACAACCAAGGTCTGTAAATCTTATTTTATATAATAATACAAATTAAATACCATAAATATTGAAGCAAGTCAACCAGATCGGATGGTATTTATTTCCGGGGTGGGACTCTATATATTTCACCAATAGTGCAGGTCTCTTCAAGAGTTTGGAGATTATATCTCTAAGATTTACAGATAAAATGGAATTGTGAGAAAGGAAAGAAAAGTAAACACAGTTGCTGGACAAATCAGGGATCGAAAAAGCCATCTTTTCTATAAAAAAGAAATATTTTGAAAAAATATAAAAACACAGCTTACGATCGATGTACAAGTTCTTTCTAAAGAGCGAAGGTCAAGGGAGATAATTAGCAGAAATCTTGAAAAGCTAGTTTTTCTTTTAAAATAATAAATAGTGATTACAAATAAAGTTTATTATAGACTTTATATCTCTATGGTACAATAGAAAGCAATCAAAACGTACGCTTCAAATTTTCAGAGAAACATGTTCATACTGTTATATAATTAACATATTATTTAAATCAAGGATTGTAAAAGATATTTCAAAATATAAACCGTATACATTTTCACAATGGATGTAACCGAAATATTTCAAAGCCGCATTTTCGTACGACGGATACAGGGGCGGATCCAGGAGGTCTTCCATGGTTTTCTGGAAGACCCTCAGAATTTCCGAAAATTTGTATTTATACTGCTTTCTGAGCGTCTTCCGAGTTTTAAATCTTTTCGTCTCAATACTACTGAAATTAACATAAATAAAAGATGTTCGGAAAGATTCTAAGGGTTGTCATAAATTGCAAATTGGGGAAGACGGTAAGCTCAACATGATCACATACAAAACCTCTAGACACTTGAGTAGCTGATATGCCCTGGAACACAATTTTAGCCAATCTTAGGATACATAATTTAATGGGGGGGGAGCATGCCCCCAGACCCCCCTAAAAGCCCCCAAAATGTTTGGAAGACGGTCAGCTTGACCCATAGGAACCCACTGTGACACCGGTGCCATATACAATTTAATTAATCTGCACAGTCTCTTTTATAATAGTATATGTTATCCTTGATTTTTTACTCATGGAGTATACTAAGTGACATCTAATGAACATCCTGGTGCAGTCACGTGACTGTGTGTCAATTTACCTACCCAGAATCACACATGATGTTCCTTCAAGTAGAAATGTGTCTGGTGTTCTTATGGGTTGACAGGCTGGATCGTATGACGGACGGAGAGTAAGGGTCCAGTTTAGCATAACGGTTACATCGTAAATAGAAGGACTGAATTTTGTTTTTTTCAAAACTGACACTTTTCCAAGGGTAACGAAGGTCTTATTGATTGAAATCACCAAAGATTTATTCTGCGAAATCTTTTTTAATACGGTTTTCGGCTTTATGCCTTTACCCTAATCTTAACCCATGTATGTTGTTAATCTATTTTGATTTCTCTGTAAACGACAGTCGGGTTCATGTAATAATGTAACAAATATAGATTTCTGCCTGTTTTCACTTGTTTATAAAGGCAAATGACAAATATCATACCAGAATTTTATTATAAGTGTAGATAGTGGTGATGAGGCTAATGAGGCATAGACCGCCGCCAGAGACGAGGCTTGAAATACAGAGTAGCATCAGGGGGGTTTTATGGCACTCACCGATCAATGGATACGGTCTGAAAAACAAGAAAAGGAAGATAGATAGATCGTAAATAATAAAATGTTATTATTATTATTCAATTGTTAATTCAGAGATGCTAGTCGTCCGTGAGCGACAGATATAAAAACCGAGCTACCGTTCAAGTAACCCGAAGTTATTTGATACTGTGCGCAAAGACACACGTGCCAGAATCGACCAGGGTTTGATTTCTCCAGACCAAACATTTGACACACCCTCTTGGGTGCCTGACAAAGAATAAATGAATAACTTTATAGTGATTTTTAAAATTATTATAAGTAGGTACAGGTACAAGTAGGTACAGGTACAAGTAGGTACAGGTACAAGTAGGTACAGGTACAAGTAGGTATAATTGCAATGGTCAAAACTACAGCAAGGAATTTCAAACTGCCGTATTTGCCGGCATATAAGACGCATATTTAATTTTTCTTTTAAACTATGCATAAATTACACTGCATCCAATGCGATGGTATTATGACTAGGAGATCGTCTACCGAAGCTCGAGGGTGATTTCTCTCAAGGTTGATTATGAGAGTGACAGTTTCTGACTGTCTGAGCAGGTAAGGTAGATATGGGAGAGTAGTTTACCCACATACTATATAATATATAACATATTATAATAATAA
>VCCN01001534.1:214285-227856 GCA_006491835.1 Architeuthis dux
TTGACTTCAGTTTCAAATACCTTCGTATTTATGCATCGTATACGTATCACATAAATACTAAACTCCCATTAATTACGGTTAAAATTTGTTAAAAAAACAACAAAAAAAACAAAGGTGATAATTAGCTAAAATCGCTAAATTTAAACGCACAGAGCAAGTGCAGAACCAGTTAATCGGAATTGCTAGCTTAACGCGGGGCTCTTGAAATTGCGGTGCCCGTAGCAAATGCTATTTTAGCTACATAATTGATCCGGCAGTGGTTGCACCAATGTTCGGAGTGAGAAGGGCGTGCCTGCCTTGGAAATAACGCAGACCTCTAGTGCGGGTGAGAAATACACAGCCACCCCAGCCACCAGGCAGGACCAATATTGACCGCTTGGTGAAGGCGTATAAGCAAATACTGTTGGAGCAGCTACAATAGGAATTGATTAAGATCAGATCATCCATTGGATACAGTAGAACATCAGTTGGCGCTCTAGATTCGTTCCTAACGAAACAGCGCTAAACGGGGTCAGTAGAGTAATACCTCGGTTAGCGATCTAGATACGTTCCGAAAAATGCAGCACTAAACGAAACAGCGCTATACGGGGTCAGGGCACTTACCTCGGTTAGCGCTCTAGATACGTTCCTATAAATACAGCGATAAACGAAACAGCGTTATACGGGGTCATTATAACATATCACAAATAGATATTCATAGTTTCTTAGATGATAGTATACAATTATTATCATAATGTACGTAGTGCTATCACAGCGAAAATATTGTGCCAGCAATTATTTCAAAATATATGTCGTTGTTGAGCTTCAACAAGATGGAATGGATTAGTGCTGTGTATCTCATCTGGTAGCTACTTTCCAGAGCTGGTGAAATATCACTAGGTGTCGATGTATATCGTTATATGAATACATTAGTGTGTATGTGTATGTGTATATGTATGTGTTTATTCTAATACACATGACACATTAACCAAAGTGTACAGTATACAGTTACAGTGTCACCCATAAATAAGTACACCCCTACCACTTTTTAATAGAAAGTTCATTTTCTTCAAAACCAAACATAGTAGGATTTTATTATTTCTAGTGGAACATTACACAATCAAAACTAATATTATCAGGTATTATTTATGACCAAACTCTTCAGGATTGAAACTCTGTTGCCAAAAATATTTTTTCGTATGTTGTACTCATCTTTGGACGGCAACATATTCATATTTTTGGCAACAGTTTCAATGCTGTAGAGTTTGGTAATAAATAATACCTGATAATATCCGTTTTGATTGTGTAATGTTCCACTAGAAATAATAAAATCATGCTATATTTGGTTTAGAAGAAAATGAACTTTCTATTTTAAAAAAAGTGGTATGTGTGTACTTATCTATGCACTGTATATGGGAGAATGTCATTGGTCCTCTCATTCACTAAATTTATTACGAAAAATATTTGAAAACGATCGCTAAGCGAATCGGCGTTAAACGAGGTAGAGCTAATCGGGGTATTACTGCACTTCGAGCAGCACAACCAACGCTGGAAGCTGGTTACCAACAAAAGAAACTGTCAAAAATAAGCAAGTAAAACCATTATAATAATTTTTTACTAATATTTACTTAGTTATTTGTTGATTTTGATCACATCTTAACCAAGGCTGTCAATATACAACTGTAAGTTAACAGCGTGGATCAGAAATAAATAAAATAATTTTAAAAAGCTGCCGGTGAGACTCGAACTCAAGTCACATCCCTTTAAAATCCAAGTCCCACCAAGAGCTTATTCTTTATTTCAGATCCGTTATACACTGCCGTAAATTGATGGCATTTGTTAAGTTGTGAAATTTTTTAAAAAAACACTAAAAAAAAACAACTAAAAATTTCAGATGAAGGTAAATAGTAGTCAAAAATTAATAATAATGGTTTACAATACTTTACATCTAATAAAAAAAGTAAATAATTGAGTAAGTAAACGTTTACTTATCACAAACAGATGACAGAATAATCAGCGATAAATTTAACATTACTAGATTTAACATTACTAAATTTAACATTATTAGATTTATTACGAAAAATATTTGAAAAAGATCGCTATGGCGAATCATCGCTAAACGGGGCAGCGCTAATCGGGGTATTACTGTACTTCGAAAATCAAGCAGCGAAACCAACAGCTAGGCGCGGGTTTTTAAAAAAGACAACGTAACTGACAAAAATAAGTAAGTGAAGAAAGGTTTACTTACCACACACCGCTGACAGAACTGCGGTGAGTGCAATAACCACTGCGTTGCACGTCGGTACATCTTTCCTCAAATGTGGAGCCAAGTATTCCTTGTCAGAAGACATATCGACTAGCAATCACTGAGATATCGTGTTATCGCAGGGATTATCGCGTTGTCGTCGAGATGTTGCGCTGTCGTTTTCCCCCAAGTCTTAAGGAATAGAGTTCTTCCTTTTTATTATTATTATTTATGTTGGGGAAGATTGGTTTTTTGTTTGTTTTTTTTTGTTTTTTCTTTCTGTAATACTAAAATCTCACAGAAAAATTTGTCTCGATAATGATGAATGAATCTTTTCCGGACGTTTTTTATATGTTGTTCAACACTCCTTGATCATCGCAGATTTTGCGATAAGTGGTTTCCTTTTGCTCGCTTTAGTTTCTTTAATCCACTTCTTAATATTAAAATAATAATCCAATCAAAAACCTCATGATCGTTAAATAAGTTCGCTTCTTTTTAAAAGAAATCTTTTTGGGCGTATACCAGATTCCCTCTGGCAATGAGAGGTGTAAGTTCAATTCTCACCGTAGGCTTACTCTTTATTTCCGATGGAGCTGTTTACTCGTAGCCGTATAATGACGACCCGAGCCAAAATTGGGATAAAAACAACGAAAAAATAAGATGAAGAGGTAAAAAGTAGTAAAAATTTAATAAAATAACTGGTTGCAATATTTCATCTAAAAATAAGAATTAAAAACTTTTCTTTTTTTAAAGATCTTTTGTTCCGAATTGATCAAACAATTTATCTTAAATAATATTTCCGATTTGGTTGCTTCTGTATGTGTTCTCACGATTTTCTTTTTATAAGTTCGATCTTCGCCGATTGCCCGGTTATTGTGGTCTTGTGCCAGACTATGCTTCGTCGGTCCCCACCTCAGTAAATAATTACAGCTATTACAGTTCACCGTAATTTTGTTTGCATATACGTGTAGAGAAGTCTTGACAAGTGTGTGTGTACGTTTTACTAGACGTTTACAAAAAGGACATAGTTTTGCTCTCCATTCTTTATAGAAGATATTGGCGCCGCGACGCCCACGGTCGTGAAATCTGGCGAATCTTTGGGAAGGTCTATGTACATCGACAGACGTTAAAAGGCTGATGATGATACTGATGATGATGATGATGATGATGATGATGATGACAGAGTTTGAAGTTTTCTTTCTGCAACAGTTAAAAATTTGAACTCCGAAAAAGAGAAAAAAGAAAGTAGAGACTAGCTATATAAAGGTACAGAGTAACGCCTACCTGATCAAGAATACGCAACCTTGAAGGTGATATATTCTGGGACAATCTAACTTGAATCCTTACGAAGACGTCTCAACACTATTAGTGCTATAGGTGACAGCAGGTACAAAGATAATTCCTGGTCGATGTTGTTACGGCTGCTGCTGATGCTGCCGTATTTCTTTTAATGTTTTTCTGAGTGTTGCTTACTGTTTTGATTTTCTTTTTCTTTTTTTGACGTTGTTATTTTATTTGTAGCCGTACCAACACAATTGGCAGGCAAGGAGAGAAAAAATGGACCAGGCTGCTGGCTAACTGACCGGCATTGTTTGTTAGTTGATTAGTAACACTACTCCTACCCTTTGTCGGCGAGAGTATGTGCTTTTAAAACATATGACCAATTGCTTAAATGAATGACACAAGCAGACGACTTAGCCAGGGTCGGATTGGGACGCCAGGCGACCGGGCAAAATCCCGGTGGGCCGGTCAGTCAGTGGGCCGGTGCCGCCTAGCGCATAGTCAGTAGGTTTGTTGTTCTCAAACTGTGTGCTGTGTCACAATAGTGTACTGCATACATTTTTTAAATACATTTTTCCAAATACGGAAACATGTATTTCGAGCCTTGAACGTGTCCTGTATCTGTTTTATGTATGCCCCACTCCCACCACAGAGTTGTCAATCTAATGGTTTTGTCACTAGATTTGATTTTGGTTGATCTCAATCTTGTTAGCGACAGATGAAAGGACAAAGGGGTATGAGTACGTATACCAGTAGGCTGATATAAAAGTACATTGACTACGATGATGTATTTTGTCTAATTCGTTACAGTTGGTGTGCCTCATAAGTCAAATATATTTCATAGTGGGCCGTCATCAGGGCCATATTATCAATTTGGCAAAATAGGGACAGTGCCTAGGGTTTACGAGAAATTTGGGGCCGACTAAAATATATTTAAAATTATTTAAGAAATATAGCCTCAAAATGCTCCTCTCATTTGTAATAATTCTAAATTTTCTAGGGGTCTTACATCCCGAACCCCCAGCTGTAGATGATCGCTACGCTCAAAAGAATCACAGCCTACATCGGTGGTTCCACACTTTTTCATTTATTTACATGAATTATACCGCGGGACCCAAAGCTTTTGAAAGATCTGCCTACTCGACAAGCCAACCCACCCAACGGCTTGCCCACTCCACAAGCTCACGTACCTAGAATAATACTTTGTGGACGACCACAGGCCGGGAACCACTTGCATACAATAATGGGCCGATTTTTAGATATATGCCTGGGCCGTTTTGGGATCCCAATCCGACTCATATCTATTACCCAATGTCGATTGCGCCACCTAGGTGGTCAGAATTAAACAGGGCCGTCTTTAGGTATCGGCAATATGGGCAGTCTCTATGGGGCGTCTGTCATGTGTCTATGACAGTATGACTTTTCAAATACAAATGGAATATCTGACAAATATTTCTTTTGTGGTGAAACTAATTGAAACAATTGGCAAATGGAATTCTCATGGCTGAAGTTCATTCAGACATAGCTAGTTTGGTGAGATAGAATGCTCACAATAACTGGGCCTGGGAGGGAATGTAATTCGGGTCGCAAGGGAATTTCTGGGCCACGTTTGATAATACTATACTCTAAACGGCGCTGTTCAGATTGATCGGGGCACCAGGAACCCGAGGGCCGGCCCTGGGTGCAAGGTTTTGATGTTAAATTAAAACAATACTCCCGTGGGCTAAATGATTTTACCCACTATTTTTGCTTTGTACTTTATGTTCCTGCCTGATAATGGTCATTTAAATGTGTTTCTTTCCTTTGAATGTAATTGCTATTTCTAAAAATTTCCAGAAATCTGAAATGCCATCTCCTCTGGTTTAAATCTACGGATGAATTTATTCTGGTTGAAAACTGACTGGAAAATATGTCATATTAGGTTGTTTGGGAAATAATGTCCGATTCTTTTAGTCGTGTTCTACAACATTACAATAGTATATTGTACCAATATATATAGTTCGTTTTAATGATTAAGATGTGCTCTTTTTACTAATATTCACCGTTTATTTTCAGAGTTATCTGTAGACAGTGTAGACCCTTAAATCCGAAGATGAGAAAAGAAGCCTTGCCTCTAATCCTCTTGCACGAGTATAAACTTAGTCGCAATGCGTTTCAAACAGCTTCCACTATTAACCTAGCATGGGGTGAAGGAATCACCGCCGATTGTACAGTGCGGCGTTGGTTTCAAACGTTTTGTAGTGAAGATTTTAGTCTCGAAGATCAAGAGGGAAGACGACATTCATCTGCAATTGAAAATGAAGAACTGATGATGTTGGTCAAAACAAAACCCACGCCAAACTACCAGAGAAATGTCACAGATACTATCGGACCATCTAAGACAAATTGGTGAAATGAAGACGCTCGATAAGTGGGTTCCTCCCGAACTCAACACAAACCAGAGAATCATTTCGAATCGGCCATTACTTTCCGAACAACCTTAATAGTTTGATTCTAATTTAGTGTAACTGTTCACATCTTTCTCCTTCGTATTTGCTCCACTCATTTACCTATAGGTATATGTATTCACCCGTGTCAGTCTATCCATCTGTTTGTCTGTTCATCTGTCCGTCTGTCCACACGATATCTCCAAAGGTTCTCAATGAATTTCGATGAAACTGTGTGGAAGTATAGGTCATGTGCTACCGAAGAAGTAATTAAACGGATCCAGGAGTTCATTCTTGATTGAGTGATATTATTTTTAATCATTTTGCAGAAGCTAAAAACAAACAGTTAATAAAAAGGCTAAATGTAAATTTCAAGGGAAGTAACTCAATATGTGTACATTTTGGGGGTTAGCGGTTTCTAGCAATTTAAGAGTTAGAGGAAGATAATAAGCTGCATTCGGTCGATCCATTCTTCGGCCTTCTTCGGGTGTAATATTCGAATGTGATGATTTTAAACAGAAGTGTCTACTCCAATGGAGGCAACGCTTAAAACGTAGGATTCGGGTGTTTTTCTTCTTCTTATCCTTGCCTTGTCGGGTTTGGGCTTCCATACCTTGTCCCTGTTGAGTAGCCGAAGCCACATCGGGTTGAACTCCACACTTGTCTGACTAATACATTCAGTCGACATGTTGATGTGTGCTGCCTCTTTGATTTTTCTCTGTTTCCAACAGAGAGGAAAGTGGTCGCTTTGAACTCCTTCTTGTTGTTTGTGCTGTATTGTGGAGGAAGTCCGGATTATTGACAGAGAACGCTGTTGGGAACAGAGAAAAATCACAGAGACAGCTCATATCAACGTGTCGACTCAATGCATTAGACAGATAAGTGCGGAGTTCAACCCGATGTGGCTTCCGCTGCTTAGCAGGCCCAAACCCGACAAGACAAGGACAAAGAAACACCCGAATCCTACGTTATATACCTCCTTTGAAATTAAAAACTTCTGTTTACCCCATCACATTTGGATATTACACCTGAGGAAGGCCAAAGAATGGATCGACCGAAACGTCGTGTTAATAACACAAACAACAAGACGGAGTTCAATCGACCGAAGACCTATTTGAATATTAATGACCCTTCTCAAAACTATAGAACAACACAAACAACAAGAAGGAGTTCAATCTTCCGAAGAACTATTTGAATGTTAATGACCCTTCTCAAAACTATAGAACAATATAAGCTGCATAGTTTTGTAAAAAGTTCCTAAAACTAGTTATGCAGTTGTCAACCAAAAACAACATTTAGAAAAATTGATGAATTAGAAAGATCGAATCCTATCATGAATTGAATTTAAAATACTGATTATTCGAATGTATTCCTTGATGTAGATATTGCCGTGTAAGTAGTAATCTGATATGTAGAGCCTAAGCTGAAGGGACAACTGAAGCCGTAGCCAGCGTAAGACCACTATTTATTTAGAGATATTGTTAATTATAAAGACATTTATTAATTGGGAACCTATATTATCCCGGCACCAGTGTTAGCGATTGATAAACGAGCGGCCTAGATCGTGTAAATAAATAGACGAGCGTTGAACGGGGATCGAAGCAGCTTATACGCGGCCCTGCTCTAACCATCTCAGCTAACAGCGTTCTCATGGAAAGGCAGGATCTGGAACCATACACATCGCTCGCCCCTCTATTTTCACGATCGTATTTTAGGCACGTAATATGATGTGGCTCCCTATGCCAACAGTATGAAATTCAAATAATGGATAATTTTATAGATATTGCAAATTTCTTAGGTTTAAATCTGTAATAAAAATACAGAAAATACATACACCATACTCAATGGTGCAGTGCTAAAAAAGGAAGTGAGGGTACGCGAGGCTGCCTGCTCTGATGAGCGTGTCGATTCAGTGTACGAAAGAAGCTTTAGTAGTATATAAATAGTAAGGAAAGGCCATTCCCCCTCCCCAACGAAGTGTGGGAAGGGTGTTCCTACGCGTTCCCACAGAACTACATCACTGACCACACCTAAGGACTGAACACAAATGGAGCATCAAGTTACTTAAAATCTCTTTAGTTTGACCCAAACCTTGTTAAGTGAATATTTGTTTATAATGAATGATTTAGCGAACAGAGGATTTCCCACGTCTTTCAGGTCTTAAGTCGGCGGAACCTGAACGTGAATAGCCTTAAAGTCTGTGCAATGGAGTTTTAACCCGTCATCCACATGCAAATATTGTAGCCACAAAGACAACATAATCCGCACCAATGTGGTCTTCAAGCTTTGCAAAGTCCACTTGTGCTTGAACAAAGATAGAAACTGTTTTGAGGCATACCACACCCCCATTAAATTAGTCTGTTTTTGGCCGGTACAATAACATTTTAAAATCAATCCGAAGGCGTTATTTTTTTGTTAATATCAATTTTGTGTATCTATTCATTATATTGAATGTTATTCTTTAATTCTCTGTTTTATTTAACTTTCTACTTTTTAATTTTTAATTTTTTAAATATTTTCCATTTTTGGTCACTTTTTGGGCGAGGCACCATATATGATCACTTCATCAGAGGTGGTTTTGCAGCCATAAACAAAAACATTTTGTAATTAGGTCTAGTTTAACATGCAAAAAGGTTGTTTTGATATCTAAAATAGACTTAGGGGTGCCCTATCAAGGGTTAAAGTGAAGTGCGACGTGCGCACGACCAACCACACCCTTTAAACCATGGGTTTGCACGCTATGGTCCGCCGTAGTGGCGCGGATAGCCGCACTGTCCTTAGGTCGCAGGTCTGACAGGATTCCCGAGCTGGCTAAGAGGGGGGGGGTCTGGCACCCCCTTTTGCGAGAGTAAGTCCGAGAGTATGGCTGACCTGGGTGGTTAAACCACAGGACGTGAATAGTTGGTAGATGCCTGTGCTGGCTGTACAGAAATACCGACCCTTTGGAGCAATTTCTAACTGAGTTGGTAACTGCTTCTTACCCCCACCCCATGACGGGGGGGGGCGGACCTCTTTGTCGAACCTGTTGCTAGCCGCTTCAGATCTCAACTCCAACTCCCCAATTTTCAAATCTAGCTCCTTTTTAACTGCTACTGGTAATACGATCCCTCCTCCCGATCTGTCCAGTTTGTCACGTACGCAATTTTAACACAATTTTCAAATCTGGCCACTTCCAACGGCTACCGGTAACACGATCTGGGCGTATTTCGTTACACGCGAACGTGCAGACAGAAGGGCAGGGGATTCCAAAAGCTTCTCAGGACGAATCCCGATCGTGCTAATGGGGATCGCGACCAGCTGACCAAGATATCCTGTGCAACTTCTCCAAGGTATCCGAAGATACCCGAGCATGCCACAGGACCCCCGAATGGCCGTGTTTCTCTGAACTTTGAGGCCATGGCGGTTTCGAAACACAGATACTCCACTTTGATCAGAGCGCGGCCTCAGCCGCAGCCAAGATATCCTCTCCCAGGACGATACCCGAGCATGCCACAGGACCCCCGAAGGACCGCGGTTCTCCGAACTTCGAGGCCATGGCGGTTTCGAAGAACAGATACTCCACTTTGATCTTTTTCTTTATTCGCCTCCCCACGGCGGCAAATTTGACATGAAGTCTTTTTAATGTGGAGGTGGAGATCCCATGTCCCCGTGCCTAGAGACCTGAGGGGTGAGAATCCCAAATCCCTGTCACTGAGACAAATGCCACGAGGACCGGGACGGATCCCGCGTGTGCTAATGAGGATCGCGACCAGCTGACTAAGATATCCTGCGCAACTTCTCCCAGAGAGAAGCGAAGTCAAAGAAGTCAGAGAAGCTCTCTTGGAGGTTAAGCAAAGTAGAGGTTTAAGTCCTCGCAGAAGAAGTGGCCCCGTTCATATTCCTGATTTGCTCTTTTGTATGGTGTGACATTCTTAGCATCAGAAACCAGTTGAACAAATCTGCTTCAGTCAAGTATAATGCAGATTGGCATTGCCTTCAAGCTCATTGAAAGTGCTAAAACCTCCCTCTCTAAATAAAGACACTATGGTTGGCACCATGCCGGGTGCAATTGGCTATTTCCGCCTTCTTTTCATGAGCCACACAGCGATGGTCCATCTTGGAGTGATGTTAGATGGGAAAGCAGATTTCAGAATGTTACATTTATCAGAAACGAAGTCAAAGAAGCCAGAGTAGCTCTCATGGAGTCTAGGCAAGCTGTTGGGTGTGAGTGGTCCAGTTGCTAAAGTAGAGGCACAAGCCCTTGCAGAAGCAGAGGCCTCATTCAGATTCTTGATTTGCTCTGTTGTAATGGTGTGACATTCTTACCTTCACAGACCAGGTGAACAAAACTGCTTCAGTCAAGTAGAATGCAGATTGACATTACCGTCAGGCTCATAGAAACTGCTAAAACCTCCTTCTCCAAATACAGAAACTCTGATTTGCTGAAGCTGTATCAACTGCCAGGGGTTTCTGTGACACCATGAACATAGAACCAGAGCTGAAGGAAAAAAGGCTCAGGATTCTTGATTTGCTCTGTTGTATGGTGTGACCACTGTTGCCAACTCAAAAAATATTTTCGCGCTAGTTTGATTGCAAAAAAGCGCTAAAAAAGCTAGAAATAGTCAAAAATAGCCAGTAGATGGCAAAAAACGGCCTAAATGTTCTAGGCGAAAACGCGCTAATTTAGCGCTTTTTGCACTGCCAAAACAAGAAACGCGCTAAATCTTGCGCGAAACGCCAAGGGCTTCTGTGACACCGTGAACATAAAACCAGAGCTGAGGGAGAAAAGGCTCAGCAGCACTAAAAGGCAGTTTGCATATGACGCTACAGACGAGCCCTTCACTGATGTCCCCAAAAGGCTTGAGGTATCATTTTTCAATAGTGTTGTAGCCGCTGATTTGGTGTCACTGCAAGAGAGCTTTGAGACACTGAGCCAGGTCAAAGACAGATTTGGAGTGCTGCTTGGGTTCAGCAAAGTCCAGGGAGGAATTACAAAAACATTGCACCGAAGTGCAGAAGACACTTACTGCGAAGGGAAAAGCTGATGTTGATCTGGATCTGGGATGGCACAGGATATCATGAACCTGCCACAACTATCACCGCAGACAACTGCCCTGGGGGTGCTGACATTCCTACGCGAGAACCAACTTTCAGACCTTGGGTTGCTCTGACGATTGCATTCTCCCTCAGTTACAGTTGCCTCTGCTGAGCGAAGTTTTTCAAAACTTAAACTCGTCAAAACATACCCGAGTTCATCAATGGCACAGGAACGTTTAAGTGGTCTTGCTGTCACCAGCATCAATGCAAAACTCACTCAGAAGCTGTCATATGATGACCTAATTAACGATTCTGCAACCAGGAAATACAGACGTGTACCTCTAAAGTCTGTACCCAGTGCATGAAAGCTTTCCATTTTCTATTCTAAGCACCCGGTGTGCAGTGATCTTTCCTGGGAAACTCCTATGGTACACAGGATTTTGAAAGCAGATACAGCGGTCTGATTTGTATAAACAGAACAAAAACTGGGTCATTAACATGAGCAGTGATAGCCACCATGGCTGCACAGACAGAGAAAAGAGCACCACATACAGAAACTAGAACTGAATCTGAGGGAAAATATGAGGGGAAAAAAGCGAAAGGAATGGCGGCATAGCATCAAAGATGTTGCAAAAATCCCCAAAACAAAAGAGAAAAGACTCAGATTTCACAGACTACCATTTTGGCTTACATTTTCTTTGTCTTCAGCTTCTGCCCATTAAACTGATAATCTACTTTTCCTCTCCTAATGCTATACTAGTATTACCAAATGTGTTTGCTTGGACTCTATTCACTGAGTGTTGTTAAAGGGCTCGGAAGCAATTTGTCTCTGTATTATAACGGTGTGCTGATATGTGTAACGGACACATGTGTATTTTTGCACTCACACACTCCGGTCGACAAGTGAAACCACTTGACACACACATTCTCCTTAAGTTTCAGCATTCCGAGAAACAAAGTTATTTATCCACCGTTGCTTTTAGATAACCAATTAGATAAGACATGGAAAAAGGCAACTTGACTCGAAACATGATAACCCTTGCAGACACAGTCTGGCAAACTCTTGTATTTATGTATATCTTACCTTGAAACTTTGACGAAACCCATTCCAACGGACGACAATTCGACCAGCCATCATCCCCCACTCACCTCTTCCTATAAGAAGACGGACTATTCTTCATTCTTTGGTTAGTCTTTGTCGTTTGACGGATCCACCCTTTACACAGAGACGCGCCTCTCACCTCTGATATACTCCTGTAATAAATATACTTCTTATTATTGTTACAAATATTTGCAGTTATTATATTACCATGTGCAACCCATGCATTTCCATTCCTTTTACTACTGAAGGAACAGGCGGAGAAAGAAAGATCTCTCTTATGCATATCGCTAACCTTACGCTTTCCTCCTCTCTAGTATCATCAGCACTCTAGTTTACTTACGGCAGTCTGACCCTTAATATATTTCTTTATAGATGTTTACATCTTTGTTATGTCCCTTTTATTGTTAATTGTTATTGTTAAGAAAAGTGCTATGCACATTTTTTTTACTGGCTTGTATCATTATGTTTACCCCAGTGAGAGCCAAAGCTCCAATTTCTGGCCTCAACTGCACTTTGTCTGTTGAACAGCCCAGTAAATTACAGGTTTAAAGATGAGACCGCCTGCTAGAGAAGCTCTGTTGAGCCTCCCACAACTGCTGAAAAATGCCTGTATACTTAAATATCTGTCTGTATCTTTGCCGAGTTTGTAAAGTTTTGTGACTGTTTTCTTATTTGTATATATTTATTTTATTTTATACTTATTTTTAATAATATATTTTTCTTTGGTTTATTTTACTGAATTATTTTATTGTCTTTGCAAAGTTTGTAAAATATATTTCTTCGGTTTAAAGATCGCATTTGTGTGTTTTTCTAGGGATGTCCTCCCTCCAAAGAAAAACACACAAAGCAGTTAATGCTTAGGGTATCAAAATGGCCCGCAACGGACCTGCTTAGAGTATCATAAAAATGAGTTGGTTGAGGCACGTACACAACTTGGACTGAACTTCTAAGATATCACTAGTATTGTTATCTCCAGAGAAAATCACTAGGGGCAAAATAATAATGTTTGACCTAAATATAATATAACTAGTGTACATATGTACCATGATGCATCCGTGTGATACACCGCCAAGATACCGTTGTGGAAACTCCGGCACTTGACGAGAGACTTCAGTCGTTGGTTCTTCGGGTCACAGCTGAAAATGGGAAGATTGATCATCTCGAAAGATAACGAGGCAATGCAAAAAATAGGTGTTTTAGTAATTCGATTTATTTGCAGTTTTTACAAACTGTCCGATAAAATGAGAAGACACAAAGCGAATTACTATTTTCTACATCCACCCCTCGCACCCCCCGCTGATCCTAGTAGCAAATAGCCTGGTCCTATATCCCAATCCCCTGGTGACCTACTTCCCGGGGAAATTATTTGGGCCACTTGCTCTTTCTATACTACGATGCCTAAAATGCTCTATCTCTATTAACCATCCCAACACTCCGTTACATCAGAAATAACGGCATATATTAAATATATAGATACACGTTGCATGTTATATACGTGGATAATAGAGATTTGCATTGCAGT